>OY992876.1:106441903-106641903 GCA_963921405.1 Cepaea hortensis | reverse complement strand
GGAGATGGGTGTTATTTCTGGGCTATGGACTAGACATCAGCTACCTAGCACCCTCGTTGGGTTGCTTTGCGACTTGATCATGGACCTCGGAGGCGCACATCATTACCCTAGGATCACCACAAGGACCTGCAATGTCACCTGTGCTAGTCAATGTTTACACAAGCAAGATTGCAAGCATTAACGCGCCAGGGATGGGAAGAATACTGACATATGCAGAAGATGTCTTTGCGTAAAGGCAGGCGAGAGACAAGACGCAAATAGTGCAAGAGTTGCAGGTGATAGTAAACAAAGGGGTCAATTGGTACGAAGAAATGCATAATGTTACCAGCCCAGATAAGGCTTCAGTGTTATGATGCTCTCTGGACAATAGGAGACGATTAACACGAAGATGGACCTGTCAACTTCTTGTTTGTTTACAGGTTAATATTTGACTGTTTTATGATAGGTTCTGTTTGATAGTTGATGCTAGTTGCTTTCTGTATTCTCGTTTCCATGTCTCAATGCGTTAAGTAAATCAACACTGAATGTACTGTTAAATTCGGAGAATTGCGACACGTGGCGTCTGTTGATTTCTTACAAACTATATGTTTGCGTGTGGCGTTGAACTATATGTGGCAATGGCATGAGTGCTGTCGGAGCGGGTTCGACGACATTTCTCGTCGTTCTCTTCGAGAGCGAAAGATTGGCCACCTATTCCTATGTGGAAGCAGGTCTGCGACAATGTGATTGTCCCAACATGCCACATACCTACAACAATGTGATTACCCCAACATTCCACATATCTACAACAATGTGATTGTCCCAATATACCACATACCTACAACAATATGATTGTCCCAACATATCAATACCTACAACAATGTGATTGTCACAACATACCACATACCTACAACAGTGTGATTACCCCAACATTCCACATATCTACACACAATGTGATTGTCCCAACATGCCACATACCTACAACAATGTGATTACCCCAACATTCCAAATATCTACAACAATGTTATTGTCCCAATATACCACATACCTACAACAATGTGATTGTCCCAACATATCAATACCTACAACAATGTGATTGTCCCAACATACCACATACCTACAACAATGTGATTGTCCCAATATACCACATACCTACAACAATGTGATTGTCCCAATATACCACATACCTACAACAATGTGATTGTCCCAATATACCACATACCTACAACAATGTGATTGTCCCAATATACCACATACCTACAACAATGTGATTGTCCCAATATACCACATAACTACAACAGTGTGATTGTCCCAAATATACCACATACCTACAACAATGTGATTGTCCCAATATACCACATACCTACAACAATGTGATTGTCCCAATATACCACATACCTACAACAATGTGATTGTCCCAATATACCACATACCTACAACAATGTGATTGTCCCAACATGCCACATACCTACAACAATGTGATTGTCCCAACATATCAATACCTACAACAATGTGATTGTCCCAATATATCAATACCTACAACAATGTGATTGCCCCAACATATCAATACCTACAACAATGTGATTGTCCCAATATACCTCATACCTACAACAATGTGATTGTCCCAACATATCAATACCTACAACAATGTGATTGTCCCAACATACCACATACCTACAACAGTGTGATTACCCCAACATTCCACATACCTACAACAATGTGATTTTCCCAACATTCCACATATCTACACACAATGTGATTGTCTCAACATGCCACATACCTACAACAATGTGGTTATCCCAACATTCCACATATCTACACACAATGTGATTGTCTCAACATGCCACATACCTACAATGATGTGATTGTCACAACATGCCACATACCTACAACGATGTGATTCTCCCAACATTCCACATATCTACACACAATGTGATTGTCTCAACATGCCACATACCTACAATGATGAGATTGTCTCAACATTCCACATATCTACACACAATGTGATTGTCTCAACATTCCACACATCTACACACAATGTGATTGTCTCAATATGCCACATACATACAATGATGTGATTGTCTCAACATTCCACATATCTACAATGATGTGATTGTCCCAACATGCCACATACCTACAACGATGTGATTCTCCCAACATTCCACATATCTACACACAATGTGATTGTCCCAACATTCCACATATCTACACACAATGTGATTGTCTCAACATGCCACATACCTACAATGATGTGATTGTCTCAACATTCCACATATCTACACACAATGTGATTGTCTCAACATGCCACATATCTACACACAATGTGATTGTCTCAACATGCCACATATCTACACACAATGTGATTATCTCAACATGCCACATATCTACACACAATGTGATTGTCCCAACATTCCACATATCTACACACAATGTGATTGTCCCAACATTCCACATATCTACACACAATGTGATTGTCTCAACATGCCACATACCTACAATGATGTGATTGTCCCAACATTCTACATACCTACAGCAAAGAATTGAAAAAGTGCCATGTACAAAACAGTTAATGTGCATTCAATTGTTTGTGCGGGTCAGTCTGGAGAATTGCGTCGCATGAAACAGTTACTTTACATCAAAATATAAATGCGGGTCAGCCTGAAGAATTGCGGGGCACTAAACTTGTTAATTTGGAGAGGTCTGGAGAGGGGGATTAGTGGTGCTTTATAGGTTACACACGTGTGCCATGATGTTGATCCTTCGACTAAACTTGTTAATTTGCTTCAAAGTGTATGTGTCAGTCAGTCTGAAGAATTTCGACGCATGAAACAATTTATTTACATCAAACTATATATGCGGGTCAGCCCGAAGAATTGCAGCGCACGAAACTTGTTATTTTACGTCAAATTGTGTGTGAGGGTCAGTCTGAAGAATTTCGACGCATGAAACAGTTAATTTACATTAAACTATATGTGAGGGTCTGTCTGGAGAATTGCGTCGCATGAAACAGTTAATTTACATCAAACTATATATGCGGGGCAACCTGACGAATTGCGGCGCACGAAACTTTTTTTTAAATTTACGTCAAACTGTTTGCGCGGGTCAGTCTGAAGCATTTCGACGCATGAAACAGTTAATTTACATCAAATTGTATGCGCCTGTCAGTGTGGAAAATTATCCCACATGAAACAGTTAATTTACTTCAAACTGTATGTCTGGGTCATTCTGGAGAATCAGCCGTGCACCAAACTAGTCAATTTACTCATTGTTTCCTCCTGCCATGTTTAGATATTGAAACATCAGAATTACCCGAAAATAGAACAGAATCTGAAAATTTATCATCAGTGTCTGGAGAATTTCTTTGGTCATATTACGGTGGGATGTCCCTATTAATTACTGGCTTCGAAACGCTCATGGAAGACTGGAAGAGAACCGGTCCCTTCAGCGGGTTCCCAGAGTGGGACAAACGTTACTGATTGAGTCGTCAAATACCAGAATCATGTTCCCGGCATCCAATTTTCTTTTCAGGAATCAGCGAAATTGCTGATGTAAAGATATTGACTGGGGAAATCCCCAGGGGAGACAACTACAGCTAGAACAAACAGGGCGGTTTCTAACATTCGGAAATTAAAACAAGTTATTGGCTCTAGTTTTATGGATGGTGGGCGAGGTAGAGACGACCCGGGGTGTATTTATAAACGTATTAATCGTTGTATGAAAATGGATAATTGTAAATATTGACAAAGATATGTTAACCCTAAGAAAGGCACTATTAACTGTGATTAAAATAACGGAGAGAAATGTTGAGTCCCCCCCCCCCCTCCTCCACCCACGAATTACACAGGGTGTATTTTTAATGACTGTGCAGTGTTTGAAAATATTGCCGTTCCAAGTTTTGTATTTACCTATTATGTTGCATGAACTTTACAGAGGGTGAATACAAAACTTGTTAAAAATACACCCTATACCATATCCACAGAGGGGCAGCAACCACATTAACAATGTATACTTGCATTACTTCAGCGGGAGAGTTAGTGTAACACAGGGACTGAAAAACGCGAAATTATTTGATCTGGCCAAGGCAGCCGCAGGCAGGAATCGAAATTATAATTAATCCAGGATCTTTATAAATTAACCTCAATAAATCTAGTAGCAACATCATCAAAACCAGCTAAAATTACACGCCTCACCAAAGAGAAGCCATGCCAGCCATCACATTTATTTTTGGTTCGCATATCCTTTACAGGACATCGCTGTCAACAACAGCATCTTTCAGCTGACTGTTGATTTCTTAGCAAGATTACGCTCAGTAGTTTGCCATTGCTTTTTGAGCGACCGGCTCATATACCCCTAAGTTACCGACGCGGAGAGAACCGCTACCGAGAACCGCTACCGTTTACTAGAGTATACGATATTACGGAGAAAGTCTTGTAACCTCTAGAGTCTAGACCAAGAAGATAGGCAGCCATCACATCGGGGGTGAGTTAATTACAAGTTTGACCAAATATAACAGACTCATATTCCAGTTGATAATTGTGTACGGCCCTAGAATGATGCTATAAATATCCAAATGGCCCTTGGCAGAAGAAACAATTTCCCATCCTTGGGGTAGCGGTTAGAGAGTTTCGCTGACAATAGCACGAGTGCAGTCGGACAAAGTATCGATTCCTGCGCTCGCCGCTCGCCGCTCGCTAAGGGAGGGACAGACTGGCCAGGCATTCATCCAGGCATGCAGGCCAACGCATTATGATAGCTTGAACATGTCAAAGACCCTTTGTAGATTCCTACTTCGTGATTTGTTTTGTTTTTGACTGAGTGGTTGGTTGATTGGTTGACGAGTTGGTTGATTGGTTGACTAAACGGTTAGTTGATTGGTTGACTGGGTGGTTGGTTGATTGGTTGACTGAGTGGTTGGTTGATTGGTTGACTGAGGTGGTTGGTTGATTGGTTGACGGAGTGGTTGGTTGATTGGTTGACTAAGTGGTTGGCTGATTGGTTGACTGAGTGGTTGGTTGATTGGTTGACTAAGTGGTTGGCTGATTGCTTGACTGGTTGGTTGATTGATTGGTTGACTGGTTGGTTGATTGGTTGACTGAGTGGTTGACTGAGTGGTTGGTTGATTGGTTGACTGAGTGGTTGGTTGATTGGTTGACTAGTTGGTTGATTGGTTGACTAAGTGGTTGGTTGATGGCTTGACTAGGCGATTAATTGATTGGTTGACTGGTTGGTTGATTGGTTGACTAAGTGCTTGGTTAATAGTTTGACTAAGTGGTTGGTTGATTGGTTAACTGAGTGGTTGGTTGAATGGTTCACTGAGTGGTTGGTTTATTGGTTTACTGAGTGGTTGGTTGATTGGTTGACTGAGTGGTTGGTTAATTGGTTGACTCAGTGGTTGGTTGATTGGTTGACTGGTTGGCGGATTGGTTGACTAAGTGGTTGGCTGATTGCTTGAATAGGTGATTGGTTGACTGGTTGGTTGATTGATTGACTAAATGCTTGGTTGATTGCTTGACAAAGTGATTGGTTGATTGGTTGACTGGTTGGTTGATTGGTTGACTGAGTGGTTGGTTGATTGGTTGACTGAGTGGTTGGTTGATTTATTGACTGAGTGGTTGGTTGATTGGTTGACTAAGTATTTGGTTGATTGGTTGACTGGTTGGTTGATTGGTTGGTTGATTGGTTGACTGGTTGGTTGATTGGTTGACTGAGTGGTTGGTTGATTGGTTGACTGAGTGGTTGGTTGATTGGTTAACTGAGTGGTTGGTTGATTGGTTGACTGGTTGGTTGATTAGTTGACTGGTTGGTTGATTGGTTGACTAAGTGGTTGGTTGATGGCTTGACTAGGTGATTGGTTGATTGGTTGACAGGTTGGTTGATTGGTTGACTAAGTGCTTGGTTGATTGCTTGACAAAGTGGTTGGCTGATTGGTTGACTGAGTGGTTGGTTGATTGGTTGACTGAGTGGTTGGTTGATTGGTTGACTGAGTGGTTGGTTGATTGGTTGACTGAGTGGTTGGTTGATTGGATGACTGAGTGTGTTGGTTGATTGGTTGACTAAGTGGTTGGTTGATTGGTTGACTGGTTAGTTGATTGGTTGACTAAGTGGTTGGCTGATTGGTTGACTGAGTGGTTGGCTGATTGGTTGACTGGTTGGTTGATTGGTTGACTAAGTTCCTGGTTGGTTGCTTGACAAAGTGGTTGGCTGATTGGTTGACTGAGTGGTTGGTTGATTGGTTGACTGAGTGGTTGGTTGATTGGTTGACTAAGTGGTTGGTTGATGGCTTGACTAGGTGATTGGTTGACGGGTTGGTTGATTGCTTGACTAAGAGCTTGGTTGATTGGTTGACTGATTGGTTGGTTGATTGGTTGACTGAGTGGTTGGTTGATTGGTTTACTGAGTGGTTAGTTGATTGGTTGACTGAGTGGTTGGTTAATTGGTTGACTCAGTGGTTGGTTGATTGGTTGACTGGTTGGCGGATTGGTTGACTAAGTGGTTGGCTGATTGCTTGAATAGGTGATTGGTTGACTGGTTGGTTGATTGATTGACTAAATGCTTGGTTGATTGCTTGACAAAGTGATTGGTTGATTGGTTGACTGGTTGGTTGATTGGTTGACTGAGTGGTTGGTTGATTGGTTGACTGAGTGGTTGGTTGATTGATTGACTGAGTGGTTGGTTGATTGGTTGACTAAGTATTTGGTTGATTGGTTGACTGGTTGGTTGATTGGTTGACTAAGTGGTTGGCTGATTGCTTGACTGGTTGGTTGATTGGTTGACTGGTTGGTTGATTGGTTGACTGAGTTGTTGGTTGATTGGTTGACTGAGTGGTTGGTTGATTGGTTAACTGAGTGGTTGGTTGATTGGTTGACTGGTTGGTTGATTGGTTGACTGGTTGGTTGATTGGTTGACTAAGTGGTTGGTTGATGGCTTGACTAGGTGATTGGTTGATTGGTTGACTGGTTGGTTGATTGGTTGACTAAGTGCTTGGTTGATTGCTTGACAAAGTGGTTGGCTGATTGGTTGACTGAGTGGTTGGTTGATTGGTTGACTGAGTGGTTGGTTGATTGGTTGACTGAGTGGTTGGTTGATTGGTTGACTGAGTGGTTGGTTGATTGGTTGACTAGGTGATTGGTTGATTGGTTGACTGAGTGGTTGGTTGATTGGTTGACTGAGTGGTTGGTTGATTGGATGACTGAGTGGTTGGTTGATTGGTTGACTAAGTGGTTGGTTGATTGGTTGACTGGTTGGTTGATTGGTTGACTAAGTGGTTGGCTGATTGGTTGACTGAGTGGTTGGCTGATTGGTTGACTGGTTGGTTGATTGGTTGACTAAGTTCCTGGTTGGTTTCTTGACAAAGTGGTTGGCTGATTGGTTGACTGAGTGGTTGGTTGATTGGTTGACTGAGTGGTTGGTTGATTGGTTGACTAAGTGGTTGGTTGATGGCTTGACTAGGTGATTGGTTGACGGGTTGGTTGATTGCTTGACTAAGAGCTTGGTTGATTGGTTGACTGAGTGGTTGGTTGATTGGTTGACTGAGTGGTTGGTTGATTGGTTTACTGAGTGGTTAGTTGATTGTTTGGCTGAGTGGTTGGTTAATTGGTTGACTCAGTGGTTGGTTGATTGGTTGACTGGTTGGCGGATTGGTTGACTAAGTGGTTGGCTGATTGCTTGAATAGGTGATTGGTTGACTGGTTGGTTGATTGATTGACTAAATGCTTGGTTAATTGCTTGACAAAGTGATTGGTTGACTGGTTGGTTGATTGGTTGACTGAGTGGTTGGTTGATTGGTTGACTGAGTGGTTGGTTGATTGATTGACTGAGTGGTTGGTTGATTGGTTGACTAAGTATTTGGTTGATTGGTTGACTGGTTGGTTGATTGGTTGACTAAGTGGTTGGCTGATTGCTTGACTGGTTGGTTGATTGGTTGACTGGTTGGTTGATTGGTTGACTAAGTGCTTGGTTGATAGTTTGACTAAGTGGTTGGTTGATTGGTTAACTGAGTGGTTGGTTGATTGGTTGACTGAGTAGTTGGTTGATTGGTTTACTTAGTGGTTGGTTAATTGGTTGACTGAGTGGTTGGGTAATTGGTTGATTCAGTGGTTGGTTGATTGGTTGACTGGTTGGCGGATTGGTTGACTAAGTGGTAGGCTGATTGCTTGAATAGGTGAATGGTTGACTGGTTGGTTGATTGATTGACTAAATGCTTGGTTGATTGCTTGACAAAGTGATTGGTTGATTGGTTAACTGGTTGGTTGATTGGTTGACAGAGTGGTGGGTTGATTGGTTGACTGAGTGGTTGGTTGATTGATTGACTGAGTGGTTGGTTGATTGGTTGACTAAGTATTTGGTTGATTGGTTGACTGGTTGGTTGATTGGTTGACTAAGTGGTTGGCTGATTGCTTGACTTGTTGGTTGATTGGTTGACTGGTTGGTTGATTGGTTGACAGAGTGGTTGGTTGATTGGTTAACTGAGTGGTTGGTTGATTGGTTGACTGGTTGGTTGATTGGTTGACTAAGTGGTTGGTTGATGGCTTGACTAGGTGATTGGTTGATTGGTTGACTGGTTGGTTGATTGGTTGACTAAGTGCTTGGTTGATTGCTTGACAAAGTGGTTGGCTGATTTGTTGACTGAGTGGTTGGTTGATTGGTTGACTGAGTGGTTGGTTGATTGGTTGACTGAGTGGTTGGTTGATTGGTTGACTAAGTGGTTGGTTGATTGGATGACTGAGTGGTTGGTTGATTGGTTGACTAAGTGGTTGGTTGATTGGTTGACTGGTTGGTTGATTGGTTGACTAAGTGGTTGGCTGATTGGTTGACTGAGTGGTTGGCTGATTGGTTGACTGGTTGGTTGATTGATTGACTAAGTGTCTGGTTGGTTGCTTGATAAAGTGGTTGGCTGATTGGTTGACTGAGTGGTTGGTTGAATGGTTGACTGAGCGGTTGGTTGATTGGTTGATTGAGTGGTTGGTTGATTGGTTGACTAAGTGGTTTGTTGATGGCTTGACTAGGTGATTGGTTGACGGGTTGGTTGATTGCTTGACTAAGAGCTTTGTTGATTGGTTGACTGAGTGGTTGGTTGATTGGTTGACTGAGTGGTTGGTTGATTGGTTGACTGAGTGGTTGGTTGATTGATTGGCTGGTTGGTTGATTGGTTGACTATGTGGTTAGTTGATTGGTTGACTGGTTGGTTGATTGATTGACTAAATGCTTGGTTGATTGCTTGACAAAGTGATTGGTTGATTGGTTGACTGGTTGGTTGATTGGTTGACAGAGTGGTTGGTTGATTGGTTGACTGAGTGGTTGGTTGATTGATTGACTGAGTGGTTGGTTGATTGGTTGACTAAGTATTTGGTTGATTGGTTGACTGGTTGGTTGATTGGTTGACTAAGTGGTTGGCTGATTGCTTGACTTGTTGGTTGATTGGTTGACTGGTTGGTTGATTGGTTGACAGAGTGGTTGGTTGATTGGTTAACTGAGTGGTTGGTTGATTGGTTGACTGGTTGGTTGATTGGTTGACTAAGTGGTTGGTTGATGGCTTGACTAGGTGATTGGTTGATTGGTTGACTGGTTGGTTGATTGGTTGACTAAGTGCTTGGTTGATTGCTTGACAAAGTGGTTGGCTGATTTGTTGACTGAGTGGTTGGTTGATTGGTTGACTGAGTGGTTGGTTGATTGGTTGACTGAGTGGTTGGTTGATTGGTTGACTGAGTGGTTGGTTGATTGGATGACTGAGTGGTTGGTTGATTGGTTGACTAAGTGGTTGGTTGATTGGTTGACTGGTTGGTTGATTGGTTGACTAAGTGGTTGGCTGATTGGTTGACTGAGTGGTTGGCTGATTGGTTGACTGGTTGGTTGATTGATTGACTAAGTGTCTGGTTGGTTGCTTGATAAAGTGGTTGGCTGATTGGTTGACTGAGTGGTTGGTTGATTGGTTGACTGAGTGGTTGGTTGATTGGTTGACTGAGTGGTTGGTTGATTGGTTGACTGAGTGGTTGGTTGATTGATTGGCTGGTTGGTTGATTGGTTGACTATGTGGTTAGTTGATTGGTTGACTGGTTGGTTGATTGATTGACTAAATGCTTGGTTGATTGCTTGACAAAGTGATTGGTTGATTGGTTGACTGGTTGGTTGATTGGTTGACAGAGTGGTTGGTTGATTGGTTGACTGAGTGGTTGGTTGATTGATTGACTGAGTGGTTGGTTGATTGGTTGACTAAGTATTTGGTTGATTGGTTGACTGGTTGGTTGATTGGTTGACTAAGTGGTTGGCTGATTGCTTGACTTGTTGGTTGATTGGTTGACTGGTTGGTTGATTGGTTGACAGAGTGGTTGGTTGATTGGTTAACTAAGTGGTTGGTTGATTGGTTGACTGGTTGGTTGATTGGTTGACTAAGTGGTTGGTTGATGGCTTGACTAGGTGATTGGTTGATTGGTTGACTGGTTGGTTGATTGGTTGACTAAGTGCTTGGTTGATTGCTTGACAAAGTGGTTGGCTGATTTGTTGACTGAGTGGTTGGTTGATTGGTTGACTGAGTGGTTGGTTGATTGGTTGACTGAGTGGTTGGTTGATTGGTTGACTGAGTGGTTGGTTGATTGGATGACTGAGTGGTTGGTTGATTGGTTGACTAAGTGGTTGGTTGATTGGTTGACTGGTTGGTTGATTGGTTGACTAAGTGGTTGGCTGATTGGTTGACTGAGTGGTTGGCTGATTGGTTGACTGGTTGGTTGATTGATTGACTAAGTGTCTGGTTGGTTGCTTGATAAAGTGGTTGGCTGATTGGTTGACTGAGTGGTTGGTTGAATGGTTGACTGAGCGGTTGGTTGATTGGTTGATTGAGTGGTTGGTTGATTGGTTGACTAAGTGGTTTGTTGATGGCTTGACTAGGTGATTGGTTGACGGGTTGGTTGATTGCTTGACTAAGAGCTTTGTTGATTGGTTGACTGAGTGGTTGGTTGATTGGTTGACTGAGTGGTTGGTTGATTGGTTGACTGAGTGGTTGGTTGATTGATTGGCTGGTTGGTTGATTGGTTGACGGGTTGGTTGATTGCTTGACTAAGAGCTTGGTTGATTGGTTGACTGAGTGGTTGGTTGATTGGTTGACTGAGTGGTTGGTTGATTGGTTGACTGAGTGGTTGGTTGATTGATTGGCTGGTTGGTTGATTGGTTGACTATGTGGTTAGTTGATTGGTTGACTGAGTGGTTGGTTGATTGGTTGACTGAGTGGTTGGTTGATTGGTTGACTGAGTGGTTGGTTGATTGATTGGCTGGTTGGTTGATTGGTTGACTATGTTGTTAGTTGATTGGTTGACTGAGTGGTTGGTTGATTGGTTAATTAAGCGGATGGCTGATTCTTTGACTAACTGGTTGGTTGATTGGTTGACTGAGTGGTTGGATGATCAGTTGACTGAGTGGTTGACAGAGTGGTTGATTAATTGATTGACTGACTGATTTGTTGATAGGTTGACTGAGTGGTTGGTTGATTGGTAAATTGAGTTGTTGGTTGATTGGTTGATTAGGCGATTGGTCGACTGCCTGATTGGTTGATAGATTGACTGATTGGTTAACTGAGTGGTAGTTGATTAGATGTCTGCCTGATTGGTAAATGATTGACTGACTGGTTGGTTGATTGTTTGATTAAGTGGTTGGTTGATTAAGTGTGTAATTTATTGGTTGACTGACTGTTTGGTTGATTTATTGACTGAGTGGTTGACTGATTGGTTGACTAAGTGGTTTGTTGATTTGTTGACTGTCTTGTTGACTGATTGGTTGACTGACTGGTTGGTTGATTTGTTGATTAGTTGACTGACTGATTAACTGATTAGTTAACAGACTGGTGGTTAATTTGTTAATAGATTAACTGGCAGGATAACTGATTGGTTGACTGACTGGTTGGTTGATTGGTTAACTGGGTAGTGGGATGATTGGTTGACTGAGTGTTTGGTTGATTGAGTGGTTGATTGATTGGTTGACTGACTGATTGGTTAATTGATTGACTGATTGGTTGGGTGATTGATTGATTGAGTGGTTGGTTCATTTGTTGACCAATTGGTTGACTGATTGGTTGACGTACATTAAAAAAAATAAATAAGTGATCAGTGATACATATTATGTTTCTGCATATACATATCTCTGGAACAAAATTAAGGGAAACATAATGCATTGGTAGCGTCTGCAACTATTAAGAATAATAATTATTTTTAAAAAAACAGAATAAAGTAAAGAAACCATTTAATTAACAGCAAAATCAAAGCTACTAAAGCCAGAGTACTTGAAAAAAAAAGACAGAAGCTGATAAAGAAGTTAGGGAGCTAATCAGGGCGGATAGAAGACAATATTTAAACGACCAAGTAACAGAGACACAAGAAGTAGCATTGAAGAGAAATCTCAGAGACCTTTCCAGCGCCGTGAAAATATTAGGAAAATATATTCAAATTTATAATCAACATTAACAGAAAATCATATGAACAAATGAGTTGTATGCTCTAGGAAAGCTCTGAAAATACCAGTGGATATTGACCCTCCAGACATTCAAATTACAAAGGTTAAGTTGAGTATAAACTGTGAGAAACAGTCAAAAGATGAAATTTGTAAAGGTATAGGTCTTCTGAAGGATGGGGAAGCAGCTTGTCCAGACGGTATCCCTAGAGAGGCTGTTAAAGCGAATATATAAATAACAGCTCAATTAATGTATAAATAATTTAGCAGAGTCGAGGGGGAAAGAAGAAATAGAGACTGCGTTGGGGGATATCTAGTAAAGGTGTCAAAGAATAAGGAACAACAGGAGTGCGAAAATAATAAAGGAATAATGCTGTCTGCTCCAGGGAAGATATTAAACAGGCTCATTCTGGAGAGACTGAGAGATGATACTTACAAACAGCTAAGCGATGAACAGAAGACTTCTAACTAAATTGATCATATACCGACCAGATGACGTTACGCATAATAATAGAGCTAACCATTGAACCGAGCTGGCCAATCTATAATGGATTCGTGAAATGTGAAAAGGTAATTGCCAGTATTGATAAAGCATCTCTGTGAAAACTGATAAGGCACTACTGTACTTCATAAAAGATCGTTAACTTAATACGAAGGTCGTCCAGTAAGTATCCGGACTTTCTCAGGATAACCCAAAGACTATGATGATTAAGTGCTGTAACTACTCCGAAGTGAACAGTATACATCTGACACTTGGTGGTAGAATGGACACGTATCAGCAGTTTTTTCGCGCTTTGTTTTACAAAATGGCGTTGGACCAGTTTATTCGAGTGCACGAACACAGTTCTGTGATGACATTTTTGGTGAAAGAAAGCCACTGAAAGTAATCTTCAACTGTCATGTGTGTTTGGAGAAAAGACTATAGCACTTTATTCGGTTTTTGAATAATTTAAAGGCTTTCGTGAAGGTCATGAATCTATCGAGGTATAGCCCCATAAGGTCGACCGAAAAGTGTCATTCTTAAACACGACAACGCGAAACCCCATACAGCCACCAAAACAGGAAATTAATGACCAATTGCATTGAGGTACTGTCACATCCGGTTTACAGCCCTGACTTGGTTTCCAGTCATTTTAACATTTTGGCCCTCTGAAACAGCATCACGGAGGATACAACTTTGACACGGATGACGATGTGTGTCAGGTTGTTCTTCAATCACTCAAGGACTTATCACAATACAAAAGCTGGTAGCCTGATAGGAATAATGTGTTGCCGTGGTAGGTGACTAGGTCGAAACATAATACAGGTAATTTAATTTCTCATAACATGAATGGAAGTGAGTTGCCCATGCAGCATGATCCTATCTCGGCCTGCCTAGTTTACTCCAGAGGAAAGCAAGCTGCCGGATCAGCAAAGCAATGCTCTAGCTGTCCGCCTGTCGGAGCTTCGATCCTAAACCAGATGCCGACCAAGGCTTAGGGCCTGGTCTGCCTTGCCATGACATTTAGTCCTTAGCTATCATTTTCTTACACTAGGATAAGGCTTGTACCCTCCCAATTGCACTCTTCTGCCCGAAGCAGTTGGCCCAATGTGGGGTGTCGGGTTTGGTTAGCACTGCCCAACATTCGGCGCTATCAGAAAACAGGTAGTACCGTCTACTGTCATACGGTAGCTCAGTCATGTCTAAGACCCGACTTTCTGATGGAGAGAACTAGATAGATTCCAACCAATCCAAGGACAGACACACATTGAGACAACATGACCATCATATAACTAGAAAGCCGTTTGACGGAGCCCACAGACACATGAAATAGATGGAGACATATCAACACGCACATAAGAGAACCGGGCACAAACATTAATATAGGAAAGGCGTGGAGCAAGCGGCAGGTCACATCAAGAGGTAGATAACTTGGCGTGAGTTGGTTGAGGGACTAGACTCCACGAGGGGAAACCTCACACCTAGAAGATGGTATTGACATTGCTGGTGTAACCTTCTCGTTTACACTCGGAACCGAAGTGATGAAAGCTGCCTGTCTATTTCTGTTGTGCACATTGCATCGTCAGGGTTGTAAACACCCTTGACTGAACAATGTACACATATAAAGTTGTGAGCTTTGACTGAGAAATCAGACTTAAAGACAATAACCTAGTTTCAGAAAGTACACGGGATGATGTAATGGGAAAATAGCAAGTTCTTGAGTTGAGTCGAGTCAAGAACCGACACCAAAGAACTCGGGACTTTCCTGCACGAGTTCCGACCTCGTTTTCAACAACCAGTGAAGAGTGCCAATACTAATAGTAACAGCTGCAATCTGATTATGTGCCTGTCTGACCTTTCCATGGAGAACTGAGATATTAGCGCCAAATCCTCTGGTCTCTCCCTGCCGCACCATTCTGTATAGGCAAAAATGATGCATCTAATCTTCCACACTATACACACGACCCCAAGGGGCTCCTGTTCTACAGGAACTCCAGTAGAACGACACTGCACTTATGTCACACACACGTAATCAAATACAGAATAAACTAATGTCGTTCTGGATGAGAGATCACAACAATGAAGTCTACAAATTCACAGAGGAAATCAATTAAGAGAATACCAAACAAATATAAAAAAATCCCCCTTATTGAAACCCACTTTAAGAGGCAGAATAATACACCTATTTGGGAAGCTTAAAAGTCGCTTAAAAGTCGACAGGGTCGACTTCATTGCACGGGGTTTTATCCCATATCGCTCAGTCTCATTCCGCAGCGCGGAAAGCGTCGCACAAAGCACTCACTCCGTAGCTCTAGTGACGACCCACAGGAGTCTCCTTAGAGAGAAACATTTGGGAACAGGCATAGATAATAATATAAGAATAGAAAAGGAAAGAGGAGCTTTCATAGCACTAGGACATTTGTGGATGTCAAAGGGAATTATACTTAGCACCAGACTGAACATGTTTACCGAGATGAATAATATTGTATACTTAGCACCTGACATAACGTGTTTACCGAGATGAATAATATTGTATACACGTGTTTACCGAGATGAATAATATTTTATACTTAGCACCAGACTGAACGTGTTTACCGAGATGAATAATATTGTATACTTAGCACCAGACATAACGTGTTTACCGAGATGAATAATATTGTATACTTAGCACCAGACATAACGTGTTTACCGAGATGAATAATATTGTTTACTTAGCACTAGACTGAACATGTTTACCGAGATGAATAATATTGTATACTTAGCACCAGACTGAACATGTTTACCGAGATGAATAATATTGTATACTTAGCACCAGATATAACGTGTTTACTGTGATATATTAGATTTTCACAAACGTAACATCACGATTAAATATTTCCAGGACGACAAAAATCGGCGTTCACCGCAACGGATTTATTTGTTCCATAATGGTACGATCCAAGATTTAATATACCCGTTGGGAATGAAAAACATTAACTCGGAAAGGACCGTATAAATAGCAGCGTGCAGAGCGACATGGCCTGTTTGTACATCAGCCAGCATGAGACATAAGAACTGAAGCAGCGGAAGGAGTGAGAGAGTTTCAAAATTCATTAGAAAAGAACATCCTCAGCCTACGAAATCGCTGTGAGAAATTGCATCTCATTCAGATCATGAAACGTGTCGACATGTTGAGGTCATTCTGATAAATAAGGTAAACACCACATTTAATTCAGTTAAATTGTAGTTAGTTGTGAGCCTATTTTCCCAGAAGAGAGTTGGTAAGTAGACTCGGTTGAACACGTGTGGTGAACGAAGAAGTTAATTTAATTGTTATAGTTTATAGATAAACTATTAATTAAGAATACCCATATTGAATGTTATTTTCTCCCATTAGTAAACACCTGACTTAATGTATAAAAATCATTAATCCAAGTTGTACATTTAATTCTTAAGCAACTCAATCTACAATGATTTGGAATGGTGAGTTCTTAAAGAATAGTACAAACTAAATAATATTGTACTCAGTTATAGTCACAAGATAAACTGTACAAGAGGAGAAGAATACAGTGTTTATTTTCTCCCAGCTAAGCAACTTAGTTAATGTATAAAACATTAGACACATGTTATACATTTTATTTCTTAAGCATGAAACTGAATCTACAATGAATTAGAGTGACTTAAGGAACTTCAGAATTCTTAGTACAGTGGTAAGGACATAAAGTATATGGCCCACTGGTAAGATTAAAAACTAGTTTACATGTGCCAGCACTAATAGAGAATTTAGTGGAATGTGTATAGTCAAGTAGATGGAGCACATTAGTCAGTAAATTTATTTTTTTACATGAGCACATGGACAACCAAATAGTTTCTTTTAATTCATGAGCACATGAGAACCAGCCAGAGCTCTACAGGTCTCATAATTTGTGTGATGGTACAGCCACTTGGGGTAAGGCAAATATATAAACATGGCTGTTAACCATGGGCAATAATAATATTTGTGCCTCATAATAGTTCGTAACCAACCGCCATGCAAGAAGTATTTTAATTCATAATGCCTGAATATGAATTGGATATATCACCTAAATTGTATGTATTTCATGAGAACATGTGATAACTCCTGGACTCCATGTTGCTAAATCCTGGATGAATTGCCTAAGTGTGTCTAATGATCACAATGATCACTATGACATTGTTGATAACATGTCTGTGAGGATTCATGTGTGAGTTCATCATTGTTAAACAAGATGTGAATGTATCATTTCATAAAATCCACCAGCATGCATGACTACAAGTTAGGTTGAAGGATGAGATGCCCTTGTAATGTCCTTCTTGGTGAATCTGTGAATGTATTCTGTGTAAAGCACCTACATATGCATGATTGTCATCCATATAGATATGATTGTGTCTGATGAATGGGTGAGACCTCATTGTGATGCCATATGGTGTAAACATGTTATGTTGTCATTTGGAAATCACATAAGTACCCACTTTACATGACAGTATGAAGAATGTGTGATGAAGGATTCCTATATGATCACCCATACCCATATGAATGTGTCTGTGGACTGAGTGAATTTATCAGCCATACATATGAATGATGTCAGAGTTGAGTGAGTGAGTGAAGTTACATGCTGAGTGAGAAAGAGGGAGTATAAGCCAACAGTCAATCTAATGATAGCCAGCAACTTTGATGTGGAATGCCATGCCTATCACTAGAGAAATGCTTTGGTGTACCCCATAAACTAAAAACTAATTTAGTACACTCCGGCGCATAACACCACTTTGTATAAAGTATCATTCATATCTCTATCATCTAGTTTTGTGCGCTAAGCACGACACAAGCCATGTCATACATTACGCATAGCACCAGCATCTGTGTGTGTAATTTAAGCAAAATCCCACTTTGTAGTTCATGTTAACACATATGGTCTGTTGTAATGATAATAATGAATTTCAAAGATGATGAGGATGACTGTAATTTAATGAAAATGATATAACCATGATTATGATGATAATGTTAGAATAATGTAATGATTTCTAATGTCATAAACATGATAATAATGATGATGATTGTAATAACAATGTAATAATTATGAAAATAATGATAAGGATTTTAATTACAATTATTATAAAAACCATGATGATGTTGATGATAATAATCAATGTTACATCCATGAGAATGGAAGAAATCTTCTCACTTGAAGCATTTAATGAAGAAGAATACACCTGAAGGCTATACAAGAATAATACCAAATGTACTTATCTTGTTGATAAGCAAATACTCATGGAAATGGGACCTGACGTTTAAAAGCTCTTAATGTATAAGACCTTTTTCTTGAATAGAAAAAGATGAAGTAGAGAACAAAACTAGATACAGAAGAGAATGGTCAACATAATTGCTAAATTCCCAATCACTCAAGGTATTACTTCTAGAAACCTGAGGACAGGCATAGGTGATGATGAAACTGCACATCTGCTAGTAAACCTTGAACATTTGATAGTGGAAGATTGGATTGAGAGCAAACAACTGTGTTGGTGATAACTACATGAAAACACCATGACTATCTTTCTTCTATGTTATTTTCTCTAAAGAACAGGATCCATTTTATTGTTTTCCCTGGTTATGTTCTTAGGCTTTTACATGTAAATCCTAATGTCATATTTCTGATATTATTCGAATTATGTGATTGATGGAATTTCAGGTAGTGGTCTTATTCATGTCAATCCAGACCTGACTTGGTGAAGTTTGAAGGCAGCACCTGTTGAGTGAGCACATGGTTGAGTGATGCCCTTGACAGAGTAGCGTCGAACCTTATCTACCTGCAACCATTCCATTTGTCTCATAGGAGAGGTAATCTTTATTTAAAATAAGTACCTGCCAAGACAAAGGAAAACAAGAGCCAACTTATATTCTAGTACACCCAGGAACAATAAATAATACTACAATTGATGATAGCCAGAGTGATTCCCAAAGCTGGAAGTGGAGAATCCTGATTGGAGACAGTTCTTTTTTTCAGATCATCCAGACCAGTAAAAGATTAGCTTTACAGGCCACTGCGGAAAATCTAAACGGTTAATTATCTACCTGATCATGGGCACATCAAGTCTGTAATATTTTATGTATATGTATATGTCCTTATTTCTATGACAGGAAATTGTAATTTTGAATGCACTTTACAAAATCCATATTTATGTGTATTAAATCAACAAAGAAAAATAAGGTCATGTCATGTATTGATTGTATTTTACTTGTCATAATCAAATTGTTTTAAATTACCCTAGATAGAATTAATTAGTTGGTAGAGGAGAGGCAAGGAACCACATAGGGAATAAATTGGGTATAAAAGGGAGTACAACTTTTTCAGTATTTCCTAAAGGTATTCCTTGGTTCTCTAAAACTCTATTTCTGGTCTCAACAATTGAGTCAGGACAACAAAATTAATTAAACGGGCAGGATCACATGGGGAGAAATGATTTTTCATCATTTATCTCTGTGGGGTTGAGCCATCAATCAAACCCATATCCGACAAACATGTTTACCGAGATGAATAATATTGTATACTTAGCACCAGACTGAACATGTTTACCGAGATGAATAATATTGTATACTTAGCACCAGATATAACGTGTTTACCGAGATGAATAATATTGTATACTTAGCACCAGACTGAACATGTTTACAGAGATGAATAATATTGTTTACTTAGCACTAGACTTAACATGTTAGTACCAGACTTAACATGTTTACCGAGATGAATAATATTGTTTACTTAGCACTAGACTTAACATGTTTACCGAGATGAATAATATTGTATACTTAGCACCAGACATAACGTGTTTACCGAGATGAATAATATTGTATACTTAGCACCAGAGATAACGTGTTTACCGAGATGAATAATATTGTTTACTTAGCACTAGACTTAACATGTTTACCGAGATGAATAATATTGTATACTTAGCACCAGGCTGAACATGTTTACCGAGATGAATAATATTGTATACTTAGCACCAGACTGAACATTTTTACCGAGATGAATAATATTGTATAATTAGCACCAGACATAACGTGTTTACCGAGATGAATAATATTGTATACACGTGTTTACCGAGATGAATAATATTTTATACTTAGCACCAGACTGAACGTGTTTACCGAGATGAATAATATTGTATACTTAGCACCAGACATAACGTGTTTACCGAGATGAATAATATTGTTTACTTAGCACTAGACATAACATGTTTACCGAGATGAATAATATTGTATACTTAGCACCAGGCTGAACATGTTTACCCAGATGAATAATATTTTATACTTAGCACCAGACTGAACATGTTTACCCAGATGAATAATATTGTATACTTAGCACCAGACATAACGTGTTTACCGAGATGAATAATATTGTATACTTAGCACCAGACATAACGTGTTTACCGAGATGAATAATATTGTGATGGCATGGAGGGAGCTGCAGGGGATAGCAACAGACAGGACGTGGTGGCGTGGGTTGGTTGGGGTCCTGTGCTCGAATGGGGGATAAATGGGAGAGGGACAGGTGGCAATTTGAAAATAAAAGATCAAAGTCGTGGATTTCTCTTGCATGACAGTTCGCCAGTACCTCCAATTCTCCTAGTGAAACAATGCTTGGCAGTGCCCAGTTCTAATACCATGGCGAATATCTTACTTTCTCCCATTCTTGCAGTCTGATTTTGTTCCCCACATAAAGGTATAATACGACAATAAGATTAGTGACTTTACACACAGCAATGCTAACACATTGCCTTTACATTTATTACACATAAATATCAATTGGGGAAACCTTTGAAGCCACCAAGACAGTTAATAAATACACACACATGTATTGTTTGACGCTCATAGAAGTAGGGGAAATATTAGACACGATTTCTGTCCATATTCCATGTTTGTGGGTTCATGTGGATGACAGACGTGGTTAATGAAGACACCTTGTTTTGGGAGTTTCTAGTTGGTAATGCGTCGAAGGACAATTGTTCGTGCAGCGAGGCCCCGTCGTCATTTGGAGGTGACAGGTTCGAATCACATTTGGTAACTATAGCTTTCAATTTCTATGTTGTCTAGTACGTATTCTTGTTTCTAATTCTTTTGCCCACTTGTATGAGCGCCACATAATAAATGTGTGTTCATTTATGAACTGTCGTTACATTTATTGACTGGTGATATTTTGAAACGAATTGCACGCCACTTTAAATAGCGCACCGTTTGCTTGGTACACATCCGACAATATAACGAAGGGATTACGGACGCAATCCGCAATCCCGCATACCGCGTTCGAAACACAACTGCGGGCGATTTGGAAGCAGACCGCCTTGCGCTGTTTTTCATACAGGTATGAGTGCCGGTCGTTCAGAAAGCAACGGGAAACTACTGAACGTAAACTTGCCAAGAAATCACAAACAGGCAAAAATTGCTGGGATTGACTGCGACGTCCTGTAAAGGATATGCAACTAACTAACTAACTAACTAACTAACTAACTAACTAACTAACTAACTGACTGACTGACTGACTGACTGACTGACTGACTGACTGACTGACTGACTGACTGACTGACTGACTGACTGACTGACTGACTGACTGACTGACTGACTGACTGACTGACTGACTGACTGACTGATTGGCTGGCTGGCTGGCTGGCTGGCTGGCTGGCTGGCTGACTGACTGACTGACTAACTAACCGTTTTCTAGGCATTAACGCACCGCTGGTAAAATCAAACATCCTGTGTTTGAACCCCAGCCGTGTACTATGACAAGTTCAAAGAAGATCCATCTATTCTCTCATTTCAAAGACATCCTCTTAATATAAATTCTTGGCGATCTTAATGAATATTTAGTCCCCTTCAGGGAGTTAACAATTTGTAACCCTTTTGTTAACACTTATCTTCCACAGCCCACAATGTCTTGGCCAGATTTTTATGTGCCCGTATTAATTTCTTAAGTCGGCGACAGACTGTCTGGCCTGGAACACAGACTTATTAAATCGGGGCAAGAAATTGATGATCCAGGCCACTTTAGGGCCCACGACATCAACCCAGAACGATCTGCTCAGGGGATGTTGTCAGAGAATTGATAACCCTGCAGCTAAATTTCATTAGCAAGGCCATAGCAAAAGGGGGACGCTCGCTGATTCTTCATTCTAGAAATAAGTTATTAAGTCAGCCCCGTATATCATAAACTTATCAGCCTATTCCCAGTAAAGTTATGGATTTAAGCAGACCTGGCTTGTGTCCCCATATTTTAAACCACACAATCTTCCGGTCTTGCCATCAGTATTCCCTTAACGCGCCATCTCGCAGACGACATTCGCAACAGCAAATGAAAACTATAATTCAAACGCGCACAAATATATGTTCCTCTCCCGCCCTTACCTCACTACTGTCTATCTCCCAAAACAATTTTCTTGCTTGTCTGGTGGCCGGGAAGGTATAAATGAGTTTTGTTAAGAAATGGGAAAGGAGTTTGCTTCGGAGCGGGCTGCAAAGCTAGAATAGCGGCCATATCGGTTGTGTTTTATTTTATGGGGTGACGAGAGAGAATGATTTGTGCAAACAGAGATTCTGTGGACGAATGATATCTGCATTCCCTTACACACATTGGCACACTTTAACACAGATCTACATTCGTCTACACAGATTCACATTCCCCAACACAGATTGACACTTCATTACACAGATCTACATTCCTCTGAACCGACTGACACTATTACCCAGATCTACGTTCGTCCGCACTGATCGACACTCAGTTACACATATCTACATTCTCCAACATATATCGACACATATGCACAGATCTACATTCCTCTGCACACATTGACACAGTTACACAGACCTACATTTCTTTACATTTATTGACACATACACACATAGCTACATTCCTGTGCACACATTGGCACAGTTACACAGATGTACATTCCTCTACACACATTAACACAGTTACATAGATCTTCATTTCTTTACACACATTGACACAGTTACATAAACCGACATCCCTTTGCACACATTGACACAATTACACACACACATATATATATATATATATATATATATATATATATATATATATATATATATATATATATATATATATATATATACCAACATAGTAACTCAACATGGACTCAACAATCACTCACATAAACTCAACAGTCACTTATATAAACTCAACAGTCACTCACATAAACTCAACAGTCACTCACATAAACTCAACAGTTACTCACCATGAACTTAACAGTCACTCAACATGAACTCAACAGTCACTCACATAAACACATGAACTCAACAGTCACTCAACATGGACTGGACAGTCACTCAACATGAACTCAACAGTCACTCAACATGGACTCAACAGTTACTCAACATTGACTGGACAGTTACTCAACATGAATTCAACAATCACTCAACATGGACTCAACAGTCACTCAACACGGACTCAAAAGTCACTCACATAATTGAAGTTACTCACTATGAACTGAACAGTCACTCAACATGGACTGGACAGTCACTCAACATGGATTCAACATCACTCAACATGGATGAGCAGTCACTCAACATGGACTCAATAGTCACTCACATAAACTCAGTAGTCACTCAACATGAACGCAACAGTCACTCAACATGGACTGGACAGTGATTCAACATGGACTCAACAGTCACTCAACATGGATTGGGCAGCCACTCAACATGGATTCATTAGTAACTTAACATGTACTCAACAGTCACTCAACATGAACTCAACAGTCACTCAACATGAACTGGACAGCCACTCAACATGGACTGGACAGTCACTCAACATGAACTGAACAGTCACTCAACATGGGCTGGACAGCCGCTCAACATGGACTGGACAATGACTCAACATGAACTCAACAATCACTTATGCAGACTGACATTTGCCCAATTACCCTTGTGCAAGTCCGGGTAGTGCGGTAGACCTCTGTGATGTGTTATGTCCTCTGTGATGTGTTATGTCCTCTGTGATGTGTTATGTCCTCTGTGATGTGTTATGTCCTCTGTGATGTGTTAGGGCCTCTGTGATGTGTTATGTCCTCTGTGATGTGTTATGTCCTCTGTGATGTGTTATGTCCTCTGTGATGTGTTATGACCTTTGTGATGTGTTATGACCTCTGTGATGTGTAAGGACCTATATGATGTGTTAGTACCTCTGTGATGTGTTAGGGCCTCTGGTGTTAAGACCATCACTTTGTGTAGGTCGTAAAGCACGGTGAGCAGTATTTCCCTCTCCTAGCAGACGACAAGCGCATTTGTTTAACCCTGGTCCGACCGGGCTCCGGCCATTGCCAGCATCTAATTTAAGACTGTCGTTTCAAAGAATGCCGGTTTCTCCTTCGGAAGACCCAGGTTGGAATCCTCGGTAAGGTGTGGATGTGTTTTCTGTCGGGGGCAAAAAGAAAACCCTAACCTGCACAGTTCGAGCGACTACACTAGCTAGAAGGTCTTAATTCATCCCTGTCCTACAACGCAAGGTACTTTAGTCAGTAGATGCCAGTTTAATAGTTTTGTTTGCGACGTGCAGACAATCCATCGGCTCATAAAGGTAAAAATCTACTTCAAGCTGTGAGAAAGAGAATAAGCAGAACCATCAATAGCTT
This sequence comes from Cepaea hortensis, assembly GCA_963921405.1. Classification (NCBI taxonomy): domain Eukaryota; kingdom Metazoa; phylum Mollusca; class Gastropoda; order Stylommatophora; family Helicidae; genus Cepaea; species Cepaea hortensis. The sequence goes on along the minus strand of OY992876.1, from coordinate 106,617,383 downwards.
GGGAACACTTGATGCTGTTGAATAGCAAGTGAAATACATTCACAGGCATACACAGAAGTAGAGGAAAGAAGTACAGATAAGAAGACACACTAGACAATATTAATATAATTAGAGGAACAGCGGTAAAGCTGTGGAAATGTAAACTTAAAATAACACAAAGTGATGCAACTTTACAGAACATAATTACGAAACAATACAAGGAGGTTACGGTGACTAGCATTCTTCAGGAAACAAATACATACACAAAACACAACATATAGTCACAGAGAAGACCCTCCGGTGATTACATTAAGGCATACGGACGGGATGAGAAGAATAAAAAGATGAAAACATGAGTCTTCTCCGTGACTCTATGTTGTGTTTTGTGTATATATGTGTGTGCTGATGAAGACTAGTCGCCGCAACGTTCTTGTATTGTTCGTAATTCTGTTATGTAAAGCTGCATCGCCGGTCTCCGTGGCAAAAGCATTACGGTTGAGGTTCGTAATTCCGCTTACCTGCGTTCGAAACACAGCTGCGACATATTTGGCAGCAGACCGTATCGCGTTGGGGTTTAACGTGATGGTATGGGAGCCGGTCGTTCAGAAAGCAAAGGCAAACTACTGAACGTAAACTTGCCAAGACATGAACAACAGCAGTGCTGGTGTTGACAGCGATGTCCCGTAAATAGGATATGCAAAAAAAAATAAAAAATGCTGCATCACTTTGTAGACGCTATTACCAGCTGTAGTAAGTACACTGGGATTCGAACCTATCGCCTTCAAACTGGACAGCGTCTGACTGAAGTAACACGTGTAGTTCGACGAGCGCCCAACTAAAGTTACAGTTATTTGTATGTTATTTGCTTGGCCACTGAGACCACACCCCCTCCTTCCCTCTCCTCCATCCCTCACGATCTGTGCTTCTTGCCTCTACCTCTATGAGGACCGACCAATACCCGCAAATGTATTTCTCCTCCTATACACAGCTGTTTGGGTGCGTACCGATGTTCTCAAAAACAGCAACATGCATTAGAAAACAAACTTGTGCTGATATTACTAAAACAAATAAAAATGCAAAAAAAAAGGAAACAGCCACCAAGAAAAGCACGATATAACCATCTTCTGATAAAGAAAAACAGAATATTTGAGAAGCTGTGTTTATGCAGAAAAACAACACACTTAAGCGAAAACACAATTCAGAAACCATTACAAGAAGAACCAATATTTGCACTTATTTATTTAATCACAAGAAACATTTCACATACATTATCGTTAAGATATTGTACGCGAACACCTTTTCCCAATCAAACTGGCGTGTCGTGGTAAACGAAATCAAACAGGAAAGATCCTCATTATATGATTTAAGACGGTGAGTTATTTACAAAATAGCAGGAGTGAAAATAAATAACTATGTTATGTTTATTCTAGCAGTGAAATATAAATAAATATATAACATGCTGAGTCGGTATTTAGCCGGGATTTTTATAAAGCAAACCGAGATATTTAAACAGCAAACGATAAAAAAAAAAAGGTTTAAGAGTCAAAAGGATCGACTTCGTTGCATGAGATTTTATCGCATATAGCTCGGTCACTTCCCTCGGGGCAGCGGGCAGAAAGCACAAAACACAAAGCCCGAGCGCCGTAGTTCCAACGACAACACCCAAGAATTTCCGAGAATATTGCTCTCTTGAACCCAATGACGAGGGCCGCAATCGAACCCACAGCCTTCGGAGTGAGAGGCAGACGGCGTAGTCAGGTCGCCAAGGAGGCTCACGGCAAACGATTAATGTCAACTTAATCAGATAGTTAAGAGTCAGTGTTTAGCCAGAAATTGTATAAAGGAAGCCAAGATTTGTATAAAGCAAGCCAAGATTTGTATAAAACAAGCCCATATTTGTGTAAAGCAAGCCACGATTTGTATAAAGCAAGCCACGATTTATGTAAAGCAAACAGATATGTATATAAATCGAAACAAGATTTCGTTTAAATAAGCCAACATTTTTAACATGTATAATGCAAGCCAAATTTGTATAAAGCAAGCCAAGAAGTGTATAAATCAAATCAAGATTGGTGTGAAGCAAGCCTAGATTTGTATAAATCAAGCCAAGATTCGTATAAAGCAAACCAAGATTTGTATAAAATAAGCCTAGATTTGTTTAAAGCAAGCCAAGATTTGTATAAAGTAAGCCAAGCTTTGTAATTTCTACAAAGCAAGCCAAATTTTATAAAGCAAGCCAAGATGTATATAAATCAAACCAAGATTTTTTTTATCAAACAATCATTGATTTGTTTAAAGTAAGCCAAGATTTGTATAAAATAAGCCAAGATGGGTGTAAAGAAAATTTGTATAAAGAAAACCAAGATGCGTATAAAACATCCCAAAATTTGTATAAAGCAAACCAAGGTTTGTATAAAGCTAGCACAGATTTGTAATGTTTATAAAGCAAGCCAAGATATGTATAATGCAAGCAAATATGTGTATACATCAAGGCAAGATTTGTATAAAGCAACCCAAGATGTGTAAAAAGCTAGCCACAATTTGTATAAAGCAAACACAATTTGTATAAAACTAGCCAAACTTTATATACAGCAAACCAAGATTTATGTAAATAAAGCCAAGATTTGTGTAAAGCATGCTAAAATTTGTATAAAGCAAGCCAAGATGTGTATGAAGCAAACCAAAATGTGTATGTGTAAAGCAAGCCAGGATTTGTATAAAGCAAGCCAAGGTTTGTATAAAGCAAGCCAAAATGTTTAAAACGCAAGCCAAGATTTGTATAAAGCAAGCCACGATTTGTATAAAGCAAGCCAAGATTTGTGTAAAGCAAACCAAAATTTGCATAAAGGAAGCCAAGGTTTGCATCAGGCAGACGATTAGTCAACATAAACTTGTCATCACGTCCGTCGCCAGCAGGTTGCCCTTGCCATAGCCAGTCTGAAAGATTCTCGATCTCTCGCCAGTTCCCATGCCTGATCAATTTTCATGAGGGCGCCTGGCAAGCTCTTACATCGTTCTCTGACCCAATTTGCAAGGAAGAAATCGCTGTTGTCAACACAATTCGCTAACCGCTGCACCAGCACGTCCGCTATTCCATGGCACTGTTGTTTAATGCAGAGGGTACCCCGTAGGTGTCTATGTCTAGGTGTCTACATGTCTAATGTCTAGGTGTCTACATGGCTAGGTGTCTACATGTCTAATGTCTAGGTGTCTACATGGCTAGATGTCTACATGGCTAGGTGTCTACATGTCTAGGTGTCTACATGTCTAGGTGTCTACATGTCTAGGTGTCTACATGTCTAGGTGTCTACATGTCTAATGTCTAGGTGTCTACATGGCTAGGTGTCTACATGGCTAGGTGTCTATATGTCTAGGTGTCTACATGTCTAAGAGGATACATGTCTAGGTGTCTACATGTCTAGGTGTCTACATGTCTAGGTGGATACATGTCTAGGTGGATACATGTCTAGGTTCATACAAGTCTAGGTGGATACATGTCTAGATGGATACATGTCTAGTTGGATACATGATTAGGTGTCTATATGTATAGGTATATACATGTTTTTGTGTCTACCTGTCTAGATTTCTACATGTCTAGGTGTCTACATATCTAGGTGTCTACATGACTAGGTGTGCATGTCAAGGTGAATGTATGTCTAGGTGTCTACATGACTAGGTGTGTGCATGTCATGGTGAATGTATGTCTAGGTGTCTACACGTCTAGGTGTCTACATGTCTAGGTGTCTACATATCTAGGTGTCTACATGTCTAGGTGTCTACATGTCTTGGTGTCTACATGTCTAGGTATCTACATGACTAGGTGTGTGCATGTCAAGGTGAATGTATGTCTAAGTGTCTACATGTCTAGGTGTGTGCATGTCAAGGTGAATGTATGTCTAGGTGTCAACATGTCTAGGTGGATACATGTCTAGGTGTTTACATATCTAGGTGTCTACATGTCTAGGTGTCCACATGTCTAGGTGTCTACATGACTAGGTGTCTACATGTCTAGGTGTCTACATGACTAGATGTGTGCATGTCTAGGTGTCTACATATCTAGGTGTCTACATATCTTGGAGTCTACATGTCTAGGTGTCTACATGTCTAGGTGTCTACATGACTAGGTGTGTGCATGTCAAGGTGAATGTATGTCTAGGTGTCTACATGTCTAGGTGTCTACATGTCTAGGTGTCTACATGTCTAGGTGTCTACATGTCTATGTGTCTACATGTCTAGGTGTCTACATGTCTAGGTGTCTACATGACTAGGTGTGTGCATGTCAAGGTGAATTTATGTCTAGGTGTCTACATGTCTAGGTGTCTACATGTCTAGGTGTCTACATGACTAGGTGTGCATGTCAAGGTGAATGTATGTCTATGTGTCTACATGTCTAGGTGTCTACATGTCTAGGTGTCTACATGACTAGGTGTGTGCATGTCAAGGTGAATGTATGTCTAGGTGTCTACATATCTAGGTGTCTACATGTCTAGGTGTCTACATGACTAGGTGTGCATGTCAAGGTGAATGTATGTCTAGGTGATTACATGACTAGGTGTGTGCATGTCATGGTGAATGTATGTCTAGGTGTCTACATGTCTAGGTGTCTACATGTCTAGGTGTCTACATGTCTAGGTGTCTACATGTCTAGGTGTCTACATGACTAGGTGTGTGCATGTCAAGGTAAATGTATGACTAGGTGTCTACATGTCTAGGTGTCTACATATCTAGGTGTCTACATATCTAGATGTCTACATGTCTAGGTGTCTACATATCTAGGTGTCTACATATCTAGGTGTCTACATGTCTAGGTGTCTACATATCTAGGTGTCTACATGTCTAGGTGTCTACATGTCTAGGTGTCTACATGACTAGGTGTGTGCATGTCAAGGTGAATGTATGTCTAAGTGTCTACATGTCTAGGTGTCTACATGTCTAGGTGTCTACATATCTAGGCGTCTACATGTCTAGGTGTCTACATGACTAGGTGTGTGCATGTCAAGGTGAATGTATGTCTAGGTGTCTACATGACTAGGTGTGTGCATGTCAAGGTGAATGTATGTGTAGGTGTCTACATGTCTAGGTGTCTACATGTCTAGGTGTCTACATATCTAGGTGTCTACATGTCTAGGTGTCTACATATCTATGTGTCTACATGTCTAGTTGTCTACATGTCTAGGTGTCTACATGTCTAGGTGTCTACATGTCTAGGTGTCTACATGTCTAGGTGTCTACATGACTAGGTGTGTGCATGTCAAGGTGAATGTATGTCTAGGTGTCTACATGTCTGGGTGTCTACATGTCTAGGTGTCTATATGTCTAGGTGTCTACATGTATAGGTGGATACATGTCTAGGTAGACACATGTCTAGGTAGATTCAAGTCTAGGTGGATTCAAGTCTAGGTGGATACATGTCTAGGTGGATACATCTCTAGTTGGATACATGTTTTTGTGTCTACATGTCTAGGTGTCTATATGTCTATGTGTCTACATGTCTAGGTTTTTACATGTCTATGTGTCTACATGTCTATGTGTCTACATGTCTATTTGTCCACATGTCTAGGTGTCTACATGTTTATGTGTCTACATGTTTATGTGTCTACACGTCTAGGTGTCTACATGTTTATGTGTCTACATGTTTATGTGTCTACATGTCTAGGCGTCTACATGTTTATGTGTCTACACGTTTATGTGTCCACATGTCTAGGTGTCTACATGTTTATGTGTCTACATGTTTTTGTGTCTACATGTCTAGGTGTCTACATGTTTATGTGTCTACATGTCTAGGTTTCTACATGTCTATGTGTCTACATGACTAGGTTTTCAATGTATATGTGCCTACAAGTCTATATTTTTACATATCTTTGTGTCTACATGTTTAAGTTTCTACGTGTCTATGTGTCTGCATATCTAGATTTTTACATGTCTATGTGTCTACATGTCTATGTTTCTACAATTCTGTGTGTCTACATGTCTAGGTGTCTACATGTGTAGGTGTCTACATGTCTAGGTGTCTACATGTCTAGGTGTCTACATGTCTAGGTGTCTACATGTCTAGGTGTCTACATGTCAGAAATGTCAGTAACATAACTCCGAAATGTTCTCCACTTTCATTGACCTTACCAAGGCTTTTAATACAGTCAGCAGAGAAGGACTGTGGAAGATGTTGGTGAAATATGGCTGTCCACGAAAGTTTGTCCAAATAGTGCGGCTATTTCATGATGGTATGCAGGCAAGAGTACAGGCAAATAGTGAGCTGTCTGAGCCCTTTCCTGTCACCAATGTAGTGAAGCAAGGATGTGTCTTGGCACCAACACTGTTCAGCCTCACGTTTTCAGCTATGCTGACGAATGCCTTCGAGAACAACGACATTGGAACAGACATACACTACCGCATGGATGGAAAGTTGTTTAATCTCAGAAGGCTGAAAGCTAAAAGCAAAACTAGCAGCGACACCGTCAGAGAGCTCCTGTTTGCTGATGATTGCTCTCTGTATACCAACTCAGAGGCAGACATGAAACACAATGTTTCAGCTTTCTCATATGCCTATACCAACTTTGGGCTCAATATCAACTTGGAGAAGACTGTAGTTATGTACCAGTCAGCTGCAGGGAATAATCACACCATGCCGAATATCAAAGTGAATAGTCATAGACTAAGTGTTGTTGACAAATTCACCTATCTTGGCATCACTGTTTCACAAGCTGCCACAATTGATGACGAAGTGAATGCAAGAATCTCCAAGGCCAGCGCGGCCTTTGGCAGACTGTACAAGAATATATGGGACAGGAAGGGGATAAGCCTGCAAACAAAGCTGAAAGTCTACAAAGCAGTTGTATTATCCACACTGCTATATGCTTGTGAAAACTGGACTGTTTATCAGCGACACGCTAGGAAATTAAACCACTTCCAGACGGTCTACCTTAGGAAGCTATTGAAGATTAAATGGCAAGACAAGATCCCAGACACTGAAGTTCTAGAAAGAGCGTCCATGCCCAGTATCCTAATGTCTTCACTAATGAAGAATCAGATTCGCTGGGCTGGTCACTTAACTCGCATGCCAGATCACAGGCTCTCTAAAGGAAATTTCCTTTATGGCGATATTGCGTTGTGGTAAACGCTCCTAAGGTGGCCAAAGGAAACGCTTTAAAGACACTCTGAAAATCTCACTGAAAGCTATTAGAATTTTTCTTGATACCTGGGAGACTGCCGCCAAAGACCGAAATTCGTGGCGTACATCATTACGCAAGAGTGCAGTCACCTGTAAAGTAACCAGGACTGCAAGAGCCGAGAAGAAAAGGCTGGACAGAAAATCCACTGCAGGAGATCCTCCTCCTGGAACGTCAAGCATTCTTTGCCCACATTGTCAAAGAATATTTCGAGCCAACGTAGGCCTTATCAGCCATCTTAGAACTCACGGCTCTATACTTTCAACCCCAACTTGATGAAGTGAATGGTTATCATCATTCTTGATGGACAAACAACATATGTCTAGATGGATACATGTCTAGGTGTCTACATGTCTAGTTGGCTAAATGTCTAGTTCGATACATGTCTAGGTGGATACATGTCTAAGTGTCTACATGACTAGGTGTCAACATGTGTAGGTGTCTACATGTCTAGATGTCTACATATCTAGGTGAATATATGTCTAGGTGTCTACATGTCTAACGTGTCAGGTCTTAGTCAGATATGACTGAGCTACCGTATAACAGTAGACGGTACTACCTGCTTTCTGTTAGCGCCGACCGTTGGGCGGCGCTTACCAAACCCGACACCCCACATTGTGCCAACGGCTTCGGACGGAAGAGCGCAATTGGGAGGGTACAAGCCTTACCCTGGTGTGAGGAAATGCAACCTAAAAACAAAATGTCATGGCAGGGCAGACCAGACCCTAAGCCTTGGTTGGCGGCTGGTCTAGGATCGAAGCTCCTACAGGCGGACAGTTAGAGCATTGCTTTGCTGATCCGGCAGCTTCTGCAGCTTGTCTTGTTCCAGATGTAGAGGTGTTACCTTTCCTCTGGAGTGAACTAGGCAGGCCGAGAGAAGGATCATGCTGCATGGGCAACATATGATCTCTATATTTTAGCCCAGGCTTTGTACTATGGAGAGGCAATAACTCCATCCCTGGTTTTAACCGGTCTCGGAATCAAAGCGAGAGGGAACTGTTACGGGTTATAAGTCCCTGTCAGTTGGCGTAGACATGGGGCGTCACGCGTTGCCTCTGACGGTGGGAGACACCTACAGGTGTCACTGATCAGCTACCGCCCGCCTCAATCTGGGCAGCCCCCGGCCAATTGGGTGCTGATCCGCCACAGCTTGCCTGCTTCAATGGGTGCTTGGGGCTAGGACAAAATCTGAATCACAGGCTGTAAAACCAATGCACCAGGTACTAATAAAAAAAGAAAAATAGAAACCTTGCAACCTGGAACGTAAGAACCATGTGTCCAGGATTTTCCACTGACTTGACCAATATTAACGATGTGAGAAAAACGGCTGTGATTGATGCCGAACTCAATCGTCTTAACATTGATATTGCTGGCCTGCCGGAGACTCACCTCGCTGAGGAAGGGTAACTCAGGGAAAACAATTAAACCTTTTTTTGAAAGGGTAGAGGGCAGGCAGAAAAAAGGCAACACGGTGTGGGCTTTGCAGTGAAAAATTTGCTACTGGGAATGATTGAAATTTCAGCAGGAGGAAATGAAAGACTATTATCCCTGCGCTTGGCAACCTCTTGTGGTTTTGCCACCATTATTACTGCATATGCACCGACACTCGATTCCTCTGATGATGTGAAGGATTCGTTCTATGAGGAGTTAGACTCCGTGATCAAGGCAGTTCCAAAATCTGACTACATTTATATGCTCGGTGATTTCAATGCTCGTGTGGGCAAGGACTCGAGTTCATGGCCTTGGAAGATACAACATCGGTCGCATGAATGAAAATGGGCAAAGGCTACTGGAACATTGCACCAGAAATGACCTATGTATTACAAACTCCTTTTTTAAAACAAAAGAGCTGCATAAGGTCACATGGAAACATCCAAGATCCGGCAATTGGCACCAGCTGGACTTGATCATCACACGGAGACAACATCTGAACCATATGTCATTGACTCGAAGTTACCACAGTGCTGACTGTGATACGGATCATTCTTTGGTATTTGCAAGGGTTAGACTAAGACCAAAGAGAATCTACACAGCTAAACACAAATCTAGCCCCAGGATTAATATTATTAACACTCACGATCCTGAAAAGTGCTTTCAGCTTCAACAGCAACTTGAAGACGCTTTCACTGATACACCAGAAAATTGTACAGTAAATGCAAAGTGCAAAAACTTAAGGAAACTCTTTATAAAACTGCCGTAGGGGTTTACGGCACTGTGGACCATAAGAGGCAGGACTGGTTTGCGGCAGGCAAACAGCCAGACTCTGCAGCCCTTGATTGGTAAGAAGAAGAGAGCTCTTTTAAGAAACAAGGAAAGACCAACGCGTAACACTCTGAGTGAGCTAAAGCAAGCTTGGAAGGACAGTATGCAAATGATTATTTGATCAAGTTATGTGAGTCCATTCAAATCGCAAGTGATAAGGGAAACATCAGAAGCATCTCATCTCATCTCATCTCATCATGTTCTTCTTGTGCCTTGCGGTGTCGAGGTGAAGTATAAACTTCGTGAGAGTGCCCAATTATGGGCTTCATAAATCGATATTCCCATGGACTCTGCTATTCCCTCCGTCCAACGTTTACGTGGTCGGCCTCTTCCTCTGATTCCATCTGGTCTGAACATCATTGCTTGTTGTGGTATGCTGTTGACTGGTAACCTACTTGCATGGCCAAACCATTTGACTTGCTGCTTTCTGATAAAATCTAGTGCTGCTGTAACCCCCACTTTAGTCCTGATTTCTTCATTTCTGATATTATCTCTTCTTGATACGTTGAGTATTCTTCTCAGGAACCTCATTTCTGTTGTTGTGATGATTTCTTTTCTCTTTTTCTGTCATTGTCCAGGTTTGGCATTGGTAGCATAGAGTTGGCAGGAAGATTGTGTTGTAAAGTGCTTTCTTAGTAGTTATTGATACATGTTTGTTCTTTAGTATTGGTGCCATTTGTCCAATGAGTTGATTTGCCTTATTGCACCTATTTTCGATCTCGTCTTCTGATCTGCCATTTGATGATATTATACTTCCTAGGTACTTGAAACTCTTTACTTGTTTCAAGGGATGTTCGTTTAGGTGAATTGTTGTTGTTTGTTCTTCTTTAGTTATAGTCATTACCTCTGTTTTGCTTGTGCTAATTTTCATGTTATGTTCCCTGCACATTTCGTTTAGACTATTCATGTGGTCTTGTAATTCAGCTTCTGATTTTGCTATTAGTGCTTGGTCATCCGCAAACAGGAGTTCTCTAATGGTTAGATTTGCAGATGGTTCTTCTTCTGTGTTCTCGTCATGCGGTATTCTTGCTGTCTCTGCTTGGCTGGTTTCTTTAAATATGTTGTCAATATATGTTATGAACAAGAGAGGGGACAGGACACAACCTTGTCGCACTCCAGTTCTTATGGTGAAGGGTTCTGAGTGTCCTCCAGTTGCTCTCACTATGCATTGGAGTGTTTCATTGAATTCGATTGATTTTTCTATAATTTGTCTAAGAGCAAAAAATGGCATGTGTGCATCCTTTGTTTTTCATAAATCCAAGCTGTGTTTCGCTTAGCTGGGGTTCTAAAGTAGTTCGTAATCTTTTTTCTAGAATTTGCAAAATATTTTCCCAGTATGACTCAACAGTGAAATGCCTCTGTATTGTGTGCAGTCTCTTTTGCTGCCTTTGTTTTTCCAAATTGGGATCAGAAGCATGTATGAAGGAATACAAAAAGCCTGTGGTCAAGTGATCAAAAGAAGTGCACCATTGAAAACCTTGACTGGAGAAATCATAACTGATAAGAAACAGCAGATGGACAGATGGGTAGAGCACTATTTGGAGCTTTACTCAAGTGAGGCCAAACTAGCGGATGATGCCCTCAACGCCATAGAGACTCTACCAACTCTTGACCACCTGGACACACTTCCCACCATAACAGACGTTAAGTGTGCTATAAATGAACTTGCATCTGGCAAGGCTCCAGGTAAGGATGGGATTCCAATAGAGGTTATCAGGAGTGGGCAAGACACACTCACTCTACAGATCCACCAGCTAATAGAGCTATGCTGGCAAGAAGGACAAGTCCCACAGGATTTCAAAGATTCAGGCATCATAACACTGTGCAAGAACAAGGGCGATCGGAGCGACTGTAACAACTATACGGGTATCTCACTTCTGTGTATTGTTGGAAAAGTATTTGCCAGAATTGTTCTGCGCAGATTTCAAGTCCTAGGAGATCAAGTCTACCCCGAATCACAGTGTGGCTTTCGACAGAACCGGTCTACCATTGATATGATATTCTCATTGCGACAAATGCAAGAAAAATGCCGTGAACAAAATCAACCACTGTTTATTGCCTTCATCGACCTCACAAAGGCATTTGATTTGGTCAGTCGTGAGGGTTTGTTCAAGGCAATTAAGAAGATTGGCTGACCACCAACTCTTCTGTCCATTATGGAATCGTTCCACACAGGCATGAAGGGTATAATCAAGTTTGATGATGCAACTTCTGAAGAGTTTGAAATCAAGAGTGGAGTTAAGCAAGGTTGTGTACTAGCTCCCACCCTCTTTGGAATATACTTTTCACTTCTACTGAAATATGCTTTTCGTGATCAGGATGGTGGTATATACATTCACTCACGCTCAGAAGGCGGCCTCTACAATGCTCATATAACAGTGTATGATGAAACGATGGCTTAACAAGTCTTGTAGAAATTCTAAACCAACTTTATTAAACGTTATAGCTGATACAATGTCATGGTAGCATACAAACGTGTTGACGGCCTGCCTTCTAGGGCTAGGTTCAGATGTAAACTGATTCTTGACAACAAACTACGTCACGACTTGATCATCTCTCCTCCCATTCCATCCCGATGCTCAGTCGTGCTGTAGCCTTTTCCCACCTAAAACCCAACCTCTGTTACACCTCCCTATGTTTTCTAAAGAATTTTTCCTGTAAAGGAAAAATTCTTTACTCCCAATTCCCTTACTCTATTCCCTCTTTTTCCTTACCTCCCACAGTTCCTCTAATCTTCCCCAAACCAACTCCAATTTGAGTAAATATTCTATTCTTTAACTCTTCTCCCTGTCATATTGTCATATAGTAAGCCACTATAAACTTCTTCTTCGTTTCTGCCTCTTCATACTTTGACACATATAAATCTTAACTTTATACAATACCTCATACCACATATGGTAACCTTTTTTTTTAAAAACTAAACCTTCCTTCTTCCCTTTCCTTACTTCCCACCGTTCCTCTAATCTCCCCAAACCACGTTATTTTAAGTAAACCAACCTATTCGTAACTCTTTCCCCAAACCATATAGTAATCCACTAGGTATTTCGGGTTCGTTCTTGGCACCTCAAGTTCCTGTATCAAATATACATATCAAAAGAATAATAGCTCGTATAATCGTTATTGTACACATGGCATTATGAAATCCCTCACTCTTTCACAACACAGGACAAACAGAAATAACGTAGTTAGAAAAAGTAAAGAAGGGGTGCGCACCCAGTGAAAAGCATAAAGAATGAATAGTCAACATGATTACATTTACCTAAAATAATGCATAGTCCACACAATCACATTTACCTCCCTTGCCAATAAAAAAAATTTTGTACAACAATTTTTTTTAAATACATCTTATGAAATAGATCTTTGTTCTCTATAAATCAAGTTGTCACAAGTTTTCTCAACATTTATATATTCAACATTTATATTGCCATCCACAATCTTGTCTATATTTCCGTTACCTCATCCTTTACCACAAGCCAATGTTCATATTCTATGAACATTGTTAATTTAATAAACGCTGGTATTTCACAGCTCCTATATCTTTCCCCCTCACATCCCATAATGTGCTTCTTTGTCTACCTATATCAACACTCCCGCTTATATGCTGCCATTCACAGTCTCCCCCTCTTTTTTCTTCATATAATGCTGACTTCAATGCAGCTCCTATTTTATTTTCTAATACTTCATATCCATAAGAACCTCTTCATGCCGACTATCTATATGTCTCTCTATTAGCCCTCAGTATGTGTCTCTCTATTAGCCCTCATATATTTTCTTTATTCCAGCCAACACCATAACTACTTAAAAAACAACTTATTTAATTAAATTTATAACTAGGTAACATAATACACAAAACAACTTAATTAAATTAAACGAAATAAAATCAAAATAAGATATCATACCCCCCCCCCCCCCCAACTCATTCAAAGAAAACAGATTTTAAAATGACATAACATGCATTTTATCAAATCAAAAGAAAATATTCTATTACTACCTATCACTATTGGTCTCTTTTACGGACCAATAGTTTGTACGCAAAATCTAGTAACACAATAATCCTATTCTAAAATCACATAACAACCATCATTTCACAGGACCAAATCAAGCACCAAAAAAAAAACATATTATATATGAGGCATTTAAAACTCAAACTCAATAAAACAACTGTCTTCTCGCTAAAGAGAAGGTTTTCAAACAAAATTAACTCACATAGAACTATCTACTTACAGTGCCTAAGCAACATTGTCCTCCTATACGAATCAATGTAACTCATATCTATTCACTCAAGTCATTCCATTGTTTTTATAACCGAGAAACTAAAACAACTCACTGCCAATTATATATATATATCTGCTATCTACAGACCAATTTCTAACTTAAAACAATATCTATTCTTCTCACAAAAGTCTTTAACTAACAATGAGCGTATTATCTACCAACAGAACCTGTGGTTCGACACACCAACTGTTTCTCCTGGATTTGTTCCACATATTCTTATAACTACTTATTCATTACCACCAACCACGGTATTTCTTAGCACCAATCAACACTTGTCTATTTACTATAGAGTACATCTAACTACTGTAACATTGACTAACTTATCTATCTGATAAGAAGTTTAACATATAATCAACCAGCCATTCCATCACAGAGAGAGAAAAAATATATGTCTCACTCGAACCTACATCCATATTAGTTATCTTAATGCTTAACTACTCCTCAAGATCACTTATGAAAAGTATCAACAGAAGCCTTTTCTATTTCCACTGTCTCATATACTTCATCCAGTATCTCTTTTCTCATATCTTGCTATCTGCAATATTTTCTATCCATTTACCTCCTACGTTTCCACTTCTTCAATAACTCCAAGTTTCTTTGAATAAGTGCTATTTCCACATCAATATCCTCCTCCTCGTATAACCTATCAGCTTCCTCCATACCACTATTTGACTCTGACTTCTCATCCATTTCTTCTTCTTCATCTGTATGTCTCTCGCTAGCAGCCGCTAATCTCTTCCGTTCAATATCCCATCTAATTTGTCTATCATTATTTCTTAAGGACCTTTCTAGTAAAGGCATATCTTCACCACTTGTTGAATATTCTCTAATTCTCCTCTGTCTTTTCACTTCTCTTTCTCTTTGTTTATCCATTCTTCTTTTTGTCGCTTGTCTAGTATTCTTAAATGGAGCACCTACTTCCTCTTCCATAGACTCTATACTATCATAATGACTCTCATTCACATTTCCTTCTTCTATCGTTTTCGGTATTGTCTGTTCTTGAGCATCATCGTAAACTGGAGTTGTTTTTAACTGACTGTGTGCTGGATCTTTTCTAAAACCTGGGGTTATTGTAGTTCCCCTGACGACTCGTTCATCTAAGTATCCGGTGTCTGAACAATAATTATTATTATAATTATCATTTTCCTTCTCATCGTCATCTCTTCTTAAGTGTTCCACGTGTGCCCTTGCCATATGTCCCGTAACCTGGTTCTTGATACTATACGTTACATTTCCTAGCTTTTCCAAAACGTAATAACCTGGGACCCAACGAGCATCAAATTTAGAGTTCCTTCTATGCTTCTTGTAATAAACTCTATCGCCTACTTTAAACTCCTGTAACCTTGTATTTACGTTTTTGTACTTTTTCTGTCTTTCTCTAGCTTTAATTATATTATTCCTTAATCTTACGTGTGCCTTATGCATTTCCTGTATTATGGTCTCTTGAAAGTCTTCCCCCATATATTTCCGTCTTGGTTTTAATAGATTATCTATAGGTAGTATTGGTTCTCTCCCGTGTATTAAATAGAATGGTGAAAACCCCGTGCTCTCATTTTGATTTGTGCGAATAGCGCTAAGAGCAGGTCCTAAGAATAGATCCCAATCTTTTTCATGTTCATCAACAATCTTTGCTATAACGTCGTATAACATCCTATGTTGACGTTCGTTCTTAGCATTTGAAGAAGGTCTATAGTATGAGGTCTTTATATGTTTTATATTCAAATCTTTAATAACTTTTCAAATTTTTTATTTACAAATTCTTTACCATTATCCGTAAGTATACTTTGTGGACAACTAAATCTTGGTACGAATTCTTGTAAAAAAATATTAATTACAGTATCTGCACTCTTATCTGGTATTGCATAAACTTCCGGCCAAAGACTGTAGACGTCCACTATATGAATTAAATACACGTTCCCTGACTATGTCCTAGGGTGAGGACCTGATATATCTAAACTAATCTTTTGCATTGGAAACTGAGGAATATCTGTATCTTGTAATGGACACTTAATTGCTTTCATATTCCTTAATCTGCATCTTTCACACTTATCTACATATTTACAGGCAGACTTGAATAAGTTCGGCCAATAATATTTACTCGTAAGCGCTTTCACCAATTTATCACGACCGAGATGACCATTCTCATCATGATATGCTTTTAAAACTTCATTTTCCAAATGTGTGGGAATATATTTCCTTAGCTGTTCAGTCTTTTCGGTCATATAATATAACTGTTCATCTTCTTGTAAAACTAAGTAATTCTTCTTATATTTATTCTCTTCCGTTTCTTTTAATTTCTGTTTTATTTGTAATACTTTTGGGTCTAATTCTTGTTCTTCTTTCATATTAAACTGTGCTAAATGTGGGTCTTCTGCTCTAGGTTCAACCTCTTGATCCGATGGTAAACTCTCAAACTCTTCTCTATTTATTATGGCAGAATCTAATATATTTACTTGCCAGTTTCGGTCGTCGATCTCTGGTTCACCTTCGTCTTCTGTGTTACCTGATGACTGTGGATAGGGGATCCTAGACAATAAATCAGCACACGTGTTAATCCTACCTGGAATATATTCAACTCTGGCATTGTATCCTTGTAGATTCAACGCCCAGGTCTGTATTTTCCTGTTCTGCACTGGAGCTTCTAATAGAGACTTTAAAGGCATATGGTCTGTTCTAATAACAAAATTTGCATTATGTAAGTAGTAATTTAATTTCTGTAGAGCATAGTGTATTGCATAAGCCTCCTTCTCAATAGTAGTCCATTTCCGTTGAGATCTGCTAAGTTTATGAGACAAGAAATAAATTGGCCTTTCATTTTTAACCCCTGGTATTCCAGATTCTTTTCCTTCATATGGTTGAACCAAACACGCTCCTATAGCATTATCAGAAGCATCTGTGTATAGTATTAACTGTTTATTCAAATCTGGATGCGTCAATAGCGGTACCACTGATAAACTGTTTTTTAAGAACTCAAACGCTTTTTGACACTCATCATCCCACTTAAATCTAGCGTATTTGCCCGTTAAATTCGTAATAGGTTCTGCTATCTTTGAAAACGCTGGGATAAAGCGCCTATAGTACCCACAAGTTCCTATAAACGCACGCACTTCTTTTACGTTAGTTGGAGGAGGTAACTCTTTAATAACCTTTATCTTGTCTTGGTCCGGTTTAATTCCGTCTCTATTTATAATATATCCCAAATATTTTGTTTCTGTTTTTAAAAACTCGCACTTACTAAGCTTTAATTTCACATCATGTACTCTTAACCTGTCGAATACTAACCTTACATGTTTTAAGTGATCTTCTACATCGCCTGCCGTATAGATAAGAATATCGTCTATGTATGCCAGGGCAAACTTTTGCATACCCTCTAGTACTTCATTTATTAACAACATGTAATGAGATGGAGCCGTTCGAACCCCGAATGGCATTCGTAAAAATTCGTAGGAACCCATATGAGTGCAGAAAGCACTTTTCTTTTGAGCGTCCTTCGACATCGGGATACACCAGAATCCTGATCTTGCGTCCAGTGTCGTGAAAAATGTAGAGCCATTAAGCAACCCTAAAATATCATCAATCACCGGCAGTGGGTACGCTACATTCTTAGTGATTTTGTTCAACGCCCGATAGTCACAGCAGAACCGACTTGAACCATCAGGTTTGGCTACAATTACAATCGGAGATGACCACTCTGACTTTGATCTTGTTATTATTCCTGCTTTCAACATATCTTCTATTGCTTTTTCGACAATTTCTCTATTTCTTAAAGGAGTTCTATATGGTTTTAAACTAATTGGTGGATGGTCTCCCGTATCTATTTCCATTGTAACTGTTTTTGTCCTTCCCAATTCTAAATCATTAATTGCAAACACATCCTGGTTTTCTTTTATAAGTTGTTCTAACACTTTCTTATTTTCTGGTGGAGCTTTTAACTGTGCCAACAATTCTTGTTCTCTTGTCCTTTTGTCTAGTGAATGTATTTGGGCTGTATTTCTTCCGAATGGATGGATCAATTCATCCATTTGTGCGTTCCCTCTACTTCCGCGTCCGCGTCTGTTATTAATTCTTTCACTAGAAGTTTGTGAATAGTCTGCTCCCGGCATTTCTACTCTATCTGTTGCCAATATATCACTAATGTTATGTTCCAGTTTAGCTACTACACACCCTCTGTATAATTTAATTTCTCTACCTGTGTTGTTAATCACCATTACTGGAAAGGTTAAGTGTTTATCTAACGCTATTATTCCATCCGGAACTTCCAAACCAGGCTCATCAATTACTTCCTCTTGCAACTCAGTGATTCTGACTGTGTCTCCTGCCACATAATATGGGTTTCTCTTTACCTTTGCTTGTATCAAATTAACCGACTGTGGTTTTAATGTCGTGGACATTTTAACTCTAACTAGTGCTGATATATGCATGTCTTCTTCCATATCTACATAGACGTCCTTGAATTTTAATTTATGTAAATCAAAGAAAAGTCTTACTCCATTTTTTATTAAAAAATCTCTTCCTAACAGCATGTTTCTATTCAAACCTTTCACTACATGAAAAAGATGTCTTACGTTGAGCTCTCCTAACTTAAAATTTATCATTGTTTGTCCAATTACTTGTAAATTCTGTCCTGTAACAGAGTGAAGATTATTATGACTCTTAAATATTCTACAATTTCTCACTATTTTGTATAGAAAACTTTCTTTTACCACACTAACCTGAGCTCCCGAATCAATTAATGTACGAACTCTATACTTTCCTACTTCTATTATACATGAGCTATAATCTGTTTTATTTTCTGTAAACTGTTTGACTTCATCTAGTTGAAAGTATTCTCTGTTCGTTCTACTATGCCTGTTATTAACATATTCTTTAAACCTTGGGACCGTATTATTTTCCCTCCTATCACAGGTCCTATTTAATAGGTAGGGCGCCCGTTTCCCTGTGTTTTTGTACCTGTAAAATTTCTGTGTCTATCTTCAGCATTCCTATTTAACCTGCTATTACCATTTCTACTCTGTGTATTCGACTGGACATGCCTGTTACCACAAAAACGAGAAACGTGTCCGCGTTGACCACAAAACCAACAGACTACATTTGTGTTATTTGTTTTACCCACTGTCTCACCGGTAGAATACCTCATTTGTCTTCTTTCATCATACGCATTTCTATTACTACCTTGTAACGTCTGTACACCTCCTCTCCTATTCCATCCGAACCTCGTTTGTCCTATCTCCATAGGCTCCTCAATTCTATCTTCTCGACTAGTTCCTATTTCTCGTCCTGTTCTCAATCTAAATCTACGTCTCAAATTTTCTTCTTGTACTGCAATATCTACAGCTTGTGACAACCTCTCGGGGTTTTCTCTCATCAGCTTAAACTTCAGTCCATCGGATTTTATGCCATCCACAAAAATCCCGACTAACATCCTCTCCACCTCTTCTCCTCGTACATTCTGTCCCAAGAATGCCTCTTCAGCCAGGTTAATCAACCTATCGCTGAACAATTGTACCGTCTCTCCATTATTTTGTTTAGACTGCCTCAATACCGAAAACGCATGTTGTGGATCTGTTATTTCCGCGTATTTGTGTGCCAGGTCTTCTTTGAATTGTTCCCATGTCTCATCTACTGTAGCCTCTAATTTTCTTCTGATATGATCCGAAACCGGTTCTGTTGCCGCCTTATAAGCAAGTCTCATTTTCTCTTCATCTGATGCAGACACTAAATATGCATATTTCTCTATGGAAGTTATCTATTTCTTAAACTCTCTGGCCTGTCCACTAAACTTAACAATTTCAGTTGCCATTTCTTGTTGTTTTATAACCGTATGAAGTCTACCTACCGCTGTTCCTACCCCCGTCAAAACTTGTGCCAATGAATCCTGTTCCGTCATGCTGAAATATTATTGTACAAACCAAACAATCAATTTCACATTTGTAACCAGCTAATTTAAGAAATACAAATCACATTTACCTTATACACCAAGAACAGTTCGACCAGCTAATAGGTTTACTGATTACCCCACTCTCGGTTCCCGATTCAAGCAAGACGTACTCCTCTAGGTTCGCCGTCAGGTTGAACTTAAACGCCTGGAGTCTGTATAAGTTGAAACCAATCGCGCACTTCAAGTAGTTCCTTCTTCCAAGGGATCTCGCAGTCTTCAGGTAGTTTCTCTTCTTAGGATGCCTCAATACTTCAACCCCTGGTTGGGTCCCTACCAGACTTCTGGCTTCTGACTTCGCCCCGGTTGGGGTACATCAAATCGACGTCTTGAGAACGACTCACACGCAACAGAGCCCAAAAGGATTAGCTCTCATATGCAGCGGAGCCCAGAGATAGTCTGACTGCGTCAAAAAGATATGGGCCAATCAATGAAGGAATGAAGTTTTTAGCTGCTGTCCTGATTTTCTTTTCCTATAACGATTCAGTTGCAAGAGAGCTCAAAAACTTTTTAACATTGTCCACAGATCTTAGATAATGTTTGATTTGATGAAACGAGTTGTCCGAATTCATCACCATTCTGGAAAATTTTTGATTTTTGATTCTAGATGATTAAGTCTTAAAGTTTTTGATTAACTTCCGCAAATTTGATTTGAGGCAAGGGCTAAACTTGATTGAGGAATTGAAAAATTCTTGCTCACCTGAAACAATGATCAGACTGGATTGACCTTCAGCAAAATTCCTGTTCAAGTTGACAGTTGACCTTCAGTTGACAAGATGTTCTGTTAGCAAATTTAAGATTCTTGATAGCAGAATTCCGAAAATATTTACAGACAACCACCCCTAGCCGGGCTTTTGGTTGCTGTAAGTTTCACAGACGACGCAGTGGCCATTGTTTTATATTTTGAGAGCAGAAAAATTTCCTCAGTCCACCAGCAAGCAAGTGACCTTCAGACAAGCTAGGTTAAAACAACGGCTGCAATGACGGCAGGTCAAAACTCACAGGATATTGACAACAGTTCGGTCACTCCAGAGCACGATAATAAACAGCCCCCGATTCTAACAAAAATCCTACGATGGTAGATGGTAGCTCCATCCAAAAACTGATTTCAATAGGTATTCCAATCGCCTGGTCGGGAAAAAACGCTTGTTCTAAGTTGCAGGCCTCAAAAGGTAGTCTGGTCTGGATCTTTTGATTATTACTTCCAACAAGATTCTAGATTCCCTCCTTTTCTTGTTGCCGCAAGCTGAGAAAGGTGTTCATTAAAAGTTCTCTGCTGTGCTCTGCTGTTTCTTAGTACTTCACATTGCGTCCGCGACGGCAAAGTCCAGAATCCTGGTCAAACGGCTCCATTTAAGCCATATATAACAGTGTATGATGAAACGATGGCTTAACAAGTCTTGTAGAAATTCTAAACCAACTTTATTAAACGTTATAGCCGATACAATGTCATGGTAGCATACAAACGTGTTGACGGCCTGCCTTCTAGGGCTAGGTTCAGATGTAAACTGATTCTTGACAACAAACTACGTCACGACTTGAGCATCTCTACTCCCATTCCATCCCGATGCTCAGTCGTGCTGTAGCCTTTTCCCACCTAAAACCCAACCTCTGTTACACTCAGAGATTGAAGGCCAAGACCAAAATTAGGAGGGTACTGATCAGAGAGTTGCTTTTTGCAGATGATGCTGCAGTTACGACCCACTCTGAGGAAGAATTGCAATGTCTACTATCTGCATTCTCCAATGCTTGTTCTGAATTTGGTTTAACAATTAGCAAAAGGTAGACACAGATTATGTCACAAGGTGCACATGGGGTACCGTCAATCTTTATTGACAACGCCTAACTAGAGATGGTAGACCATTTTACATATCTAGGATCAGTGGTAAATAGCAAATTATCCCTAGATCAAGAAATCAACATCCGGATTGGTAAGACAGCAACAACAATGAACAGGTTAATTAAGAAAAAGAGTCTGGGAGAACAGGAAGCTTACTGCCAAAACAAAAGTCCTTGTCTATCAAGCCCATGTCCTTAGTACTCTTCATTATGGCAGTGAAACCTGGACAACTTACTCATACCAAGAGAAACGTTTAAACAGCTTTCATATGCGGTGTCTGCGAAGAATTCTTGGTATTAAGTGGCAAGACAAAAAAATCACAAATACTGAAGTATTGGAAAGATCAGGTTGTGTGACGGTTTATTCCATGCTCAGTCTTCGTAGACTCTGATGGATAGGACATCTTACGAGGATAGATGATGGTAGAATACCAAAGGACATCTTTTTTTGGTGAATTACAAATGGGTAAGAGATCTCAGGGTCGGCCTCTACTACGATACAAAGATGTGTGTAAGCGGGACATGATTGATACAGGCGTTGATAATGCACAGTGGGAGCAAGTCTGAACGTGTCGCAGGGAGGGCAAAGATCGGAAATGGAATAAAGACAAAGGAGAAAATTATTGCAGATAAGTCACACATCGAGTGTGTGAGACGTAAGATGATGCATGATGGTAGAAATGACCACGTGTTCACATGCACCCACTGTGAACGAACATTTACAGCGCGAATTGGCCTTATCAGTCACATTGGCTACCGCCATAGGTAAAAGTTATTATGCCTTTTTAAAGCACAATCTATCGTCTGTCAAGACGGCAAGGTGGCAATGAATGATGATGCAATGATGTCTGCATGTCTAGGTGTCAACATGTTTAGGTGTCCACTTGTCTAGGTGTCTACATGTCTAGGTGAATATATGTCTAGATGTCTACATGTCTAGGTGGATACATGTCAAGGTGTCTACATGTCTAGGTGGATATATGTCAAGGTGTCTACATGTCTAGGTGGATACATGTCTAGGTGGATAATGTCTAGGTGGATACATCTGTAGGCGTCTTTATATCTACGTGGATACATGTCTGGGTGGATACATGTCTAGGTGGATACATGTCTAGGTGGATACATGTCTAGGTGTCTACATGTCTAGGTGGATACATGTCTAGGTGGATATATGTCTAGGTGGATATATGTCTAGGTGTCTACGTGTCTAGGTGGATACATGTCTAGGTGGATATATGTCTAGGTGTCTACATGTCTAGGTGGATACATGTCTAGGTATCTACATGTCTAGGTGGATACATGTCTAGGTGGATATATGTCTAGGTGGATATATGTCTAGGTGGATACATGTATAGGCGTCTTTATATCTAGGTGGATACATGTCTGGGTGGATGCATGTCTAGGTGTCTACATGTGATGGTGTCTACATGTCTAGGTATCTACATGTATAGGTGGATACATGTCTATGTGGATACATATATATGTGGATACATGTCTTGGTGTCTACATGTCTAGTGGATACATGTCTAGGCGTATAAATGTCTAGGTGCATAAACTTATAGGCGGATACATGTCTAGGTGGATACATAGACATGCATCCATCTAGACATGTATCCGCCTAGACATATAGCCACTTATACATGTACACACCAAGACATGTATCCACCTAGACATGTATCCACCTAGACATACATCCACAAAGACATGTATCCACCTTGATATGTATCCACCTAAACATATATCGACCTAGACATGTATCCACCGTTTTGTTAGTGTTTTTGCAGACTATGGAATTCATGCAAGACCCTTGACTGGCTGGTTATTTATGCCTCCTGTAAGACTGTCAAACCTCAAACTTTCATTACGGCCTATAATACCATGTGGGGTAGGACAGTTAGGGGTGGGGTGGATGTCATGAACCTAATGGATTAAGGCCGCCTGGCTAGTGCAGTCGCTGCGAACTATGCAGGCTAGAGTTTTAAATTCTGCACCGACAGAAAAAAAAATCCGTCACAGAGGATTCGAATCTGATGGTCTCCCGAAATGGAAGCCTGGTGCTATAGCCACTGGGCCAGACAATCCTTCTTTGTAGGACTCTTAGTTTGAAGCCTGTGTCGGATGTCCTGACTGTAACAAGGACTTGTAGATATAGCTTAGCAGAGACATACTATTCAAGGAGTATGATTAGTAAGATGGGGACGGGAATGTTTCGTGTGGAATGGCTAACTTCGCGTCAGATGCCACAGATTGTGAGAATTGTATGGGTGTTTTGCCCTGGCCATACGGGAGTGTGGGGGAATGAACAGGCTGATAGACTGGCAGGGAATGCACCTCCTGATGGTAGATTACCTATGGACAAGGGAAATGTGGTCGTGCGACTGTGGGACCAGGTGGAGAAGGCGGGGAACAGATTAAGAACATGTGTGTGGACAGAATCAGATTGTGGGGGATCGGCAGGGGTTCTGGAAGAATCGCAAAACCGAGAGGGAAGATTAGGAGAACTTTTAATCAGATATCAGTGAGAACGATTAGTAGTATGACTCTTATCTGGCTGTTGAAAGAGGGGACGGAGCCCGTATGCGAATATCCTGAGTGCAGTGATGTAATTTCTTTGCTCAACTCAACTCAACTCAACTCAACTCAAGAGTCAGACTTAGAGCAATATCACTGAATTTGATAAGGGGATTTACCTACGACCTGGTCTTCCAATTTCTTCATTACTGATTGTGAATTTTGATTGATGTGTTTTGAACGCTGGTTTGCTGATTTAAAAATGTAGCCTTCTTACTCTCTGTCAATGTCCAACCCACCAAGGGGTTTTAATGCACGAAACCGACACACTGTTTCTGTTAGTATCTCGGCCTTATATGATACATTTATACTTCTTATCCACTACCAAAGGGAACCTAGCCTCGTTCTTCTTATTTTATAGAAATGTATATCTTGATAGGAAGTTTAAAAAAAAAAAAAGAATTCTTGCGCATTACATAGAACCAGTTCTAACATATGACTGCAAATCCTCGACAATTAATAAACAAGCGAAAAATAAATCAATGGAGGCCTAGGAGATGAGGTTTTATAGAAGAATTCTGCAAGTTCATTGGACAGCCAAAATTAGCAATAAGGATATTTTAAAGTAGGCTATGTCGTAAAGACAACTTATCACAAACATCAGGATGAGGTATTTTTCATTTGTAGGCCACATAATGAGAAGACACAAAATAGAGCATGTGACAACTGGAAAGATTTGTGGAAAAAGAGATATAGGAAATCTGCCAAAGAAATTTCCATGACAGTCTCATACCATGGAAGTAAAGGAAGTCAGCACACGAATTGATACATGTCTTTGGAAATCGCAAGAATGAGGAAAAACAAGATCGCCTACACTAGTCGGCAAGCCACTTGATGATTATATCTTGATTTATTCTCGTATTGTTTTTCAAGTTGGAGGCGGGCGTCTTATCTGTAATCGCTCCCTCCTCTTCACTCAACCTCAATCATGAAGAATGCATGTCATTATACATACACAATACTCGCGTCTGATTGATAATATACACGATTTGGGGAAGATGTTTTCAGGATACAAAAGTGCATGTTAAATTACATGACAGTAATTTGTTCATTTTCACATCGTGAATAAACCTCCGCGGCAAAACATTCATTCGGCGACAATGTTCGTTTATCTGGGAATTACTCATTTTCCAATTAGGAATAAATAAGTTCCCATTCTTCTAAATTCGGAAAAACATGGCAGAAATTGCTGTAAAATTCCTGGTCACAATATCGGGAAAATTACAGCCAATATGGACAAGGCTTTTACCAAACCCATAACCCCTCTGGGTTTAAAAAATGAATAGAAAAATAAGAGTGAACGAAAAATGAGGCACCATGGGGAGAGATGTAATGAAACTTATATAAATTTCATGGGAAACATCAAAGGTGCTTTTAATAATACCAGAAATTAAGTCTGCCCATATTAGGAAACTATTTTCTTGCGGTTTTATCTCGCTAACGAGTTGATTGCAATAAATAATTGATATTAACAATTCTGACAAGACTTGACGAGATGTGATGAGGTTTAGAAACGAGAACGGAACCGGATAAGAAAAGGTTTTAGAATTCATTTCTCGCTTGTATGCTCGGAATGGAATTCTTGGTAATAAAGATTAGCCAGGCATAGATTTGGGCCGAACGGAATTTCATTCTTGATTACATATGTAAGGAACTAAATTGGTTATTACTCTCGGTTTACAAAGGATAATGAGAAGCGGGTTGTATAGTGCGCGGTTAATGGTAGGGTTTCAACCATACGGACGTTTTAAACGCAGTTTACGCCAGGTGACTCGCTGTGCGTTCATTGGTTATTCTAAACGTGTCGATGTTCTTAAGGAAATAATATGTTTTGATTGTGACTGTCTGGCGGTTTAGTTGGTAGGATAATTACTTCTGTTATCTAAGAGGGGAGTTCGAATCCTTGGTAAAGCAAAGATAGGGTTGTTGTTAATGTGCAGAAGAATGTTTATCCTACAGATGTAATGTCAAGTTTGTAAGTTCTCAGCGGTGGCAATATAATATGAAACAGAGTCCCGTGTGTGTACCAGGAGACCATAAGGAAGGCAAAGACCAGAAAAGAAAAGACTAAATCAGGTCTTTGCATTTCGTATCAGCTTAAATCAGACCTATATTTTACATTTCGTATCAGTCTATAACCTATAACAGACCTAAGCTGCACATTTCGTCTCACACTAAATCTAATCTAAGCTTTACATTTCGCCTCAGACTAAATCTAACATATGCTTTTCGTTTTGTATCAGACTAAATCAGACCTAAACTGTACATTTCGTTTCACACTAAATCAGACCTATGCTTTACATTTTGTATCAAACTAAATCAGACGTATTAAGTCAGGCCTTAGTCAGATATCTGAGCTACCGAATGACAGTAGACCGTACTACCTGCTTTTTTGTTAGTGCCGAATGTTGGGCGGTGCTCACCAAACCCGACACCCACCATTGTGCCAACTGCTTCGGGAGCAGGAGTGCAATTGGGAGGGTATAAGCCTTACCCTAGTATGAGGAAATGCAAATTAAAGACTAAATGTCATGGCAGGGCAGACCAGGCCCTAAGCTTTGGTCGGCAACTGGTCTTGGATGGAATCTCCCACAGATGGGCAGTTAGTGTATTGCTTTGCTGATCCGGCAGCTTCTGCAGCTTGTCTTGTTCTAGACGTATTGGTGTTATCTTTCCTCTGGAGTAAACTAGGCAGGCCGAAAGAGGGATCATGCTGCATGGGCAACACATGGTCTCTAAATTCAGCCCAGGCTTTGTGTTATGGAGAGGTATAACTCCATTTTAGAAACTCGTCTGTCAAGACGGCAAGGTGCCAGTTAAATCATTTCATCTCAAACTAAACCAGACCTATGCTTTGCATTTTCTTTCAGTCTACATCTGATTGTTTTTTTTTTTTTTTTTTTTTTTTTTTTAAAATTTCCATCTGCTGGTAAGTCAGAACTGTCATCGCACGACATTCACAATTGCTAACTCATCAGAATCAATTCAAGCTAGAGGATAGACTTCATTGTCCGGAATTCTGTCTCACCTGGCTCGCTTACTCCCCACAGGGAAGCCAGCCGTCTGCCTAGAGCTTCGCACAAGACACGAACTCCGTAGCTCCAACAAAGACATCACATGAATTACCGGGAAAATTGCAGTCGTGGTCTGAACAAGGCAACCTGGAAACAAATTCACGACCTTGAGAGCTCGGGCAGACGGCTTGATGACCTCGCCAATTAGAAATTTCCGGGAATCCGGGAAATACGAGGGTGTGGGGTAAGTTTCTGCTGTCAGAAATTACATTCCTTGTCCAGGTGTTAGCAGCTGCCAATTTCTGGCACGAGACAAATTCTATTTTTAGCTACAGTTTGGTTTCTTTAAGCTTTCGAAGGATGGACCTTCTGTAATATACTTCCAAGTTTAAACCGCTCTCCCCTTGTATCTATAATGTTGTTGCGTGGCTGAATACATCATAAATGTCATAAACCTCCCCTCTAAGACATTTCTTCTAACGGAGAACTGAAACATTAGCCACCACAACATTCTGAATCCCCAATTATAATCCATCTCTTCCTCCTGGTTTCCTTTTGCCTCTGTTTCGGTTGCAGTATCAGGAACGGGATGTCGACTGAGGAAGTCCGCTCCAACATTCATTCTTCCCGGTACATACTCAATCTGTAATGAATATGGCTGTTTGAGAAAAGACCATCTCATCAGTCTGGCACTCAAATTCCTTTAAGCTGCCAGAAACATTACCGGTTGATGATTGCAGTGCAATATAAAGTGTTTCACGCAGAAATATGCTTGACATATTTCCACAGCCTAAATTAATACCAAACATTTCTTTTCGATGGTAGGATAATTTTTCTCTGCCGAGTTCAATTTCCTACTAGCATATGCAACCGGAAATAGCACTGAGTGCACATTTTCCTTCCTCTGAAGTAGTGTTTCACCAATTCCAATGTTGCTTGCATCTGTCCTCAAATGAATGGGCGTTTGAGATCTGGAAGGTAAAGTACTGGTTTTGCGGTTAATGTCTTCTTGAGAGCGGAATAAGCCTTCTAACATTCAGCCGACCATATGACTTTCTCTGGTTTTCCCTTCCTTGTAAGGTTGGTTAATAGAGCTGTTAGGGAATTAAAATCCTTGATGTATTTCTGTAGGATCCACACAATGAAACAAACAATATAACCTCTTTTTAAAGTTCTTGGACGAGGTGCTTGCTGTAGCTTCTCAATGTTTCCTTCACGAGGAGCCATGAATCATTGAGATACCGTATGTCCTTGAGATACCGTATTCCAGTTGTTGGAATCATATCTGACATTTCTTTAGTCGTGCTGTCAAACCAGTTCCTTCAGGCGTTTGCAAAGAAGGTGGAGTACCTTACGATATCCCCCAAAAGTCTCAGTAGCAATCAGGATATCATCCATGCAATTGCTTATACCAGGATGTTTAAGTGGTTCGAGTAATGCCCTCATTATACGTGTGAAGACACTAGGAGCATTACTCAATCAAAATGGAAGAACATTGAACTCATAGTGGCCATTAGGAGTACTGAAGGCCAACCAGGGTCGAACTTCTGATTTTGCTGGAATGTGATATTACCCCTTGCTGAGATCAATCCTAGTGAAGTACTTAGCTCTGATAAAACTAGTGATTAGTTAGTTTTGATCAGGCAAAGGTTCGGCCTGAAATTATGTTATATCATTGAGCTGTCGATAATCGATACACAATCTATGTTCTCAATTCGATTTCCTCAATAAAACCACGCTTGCACTGTAAGGTGACTCAGATGGAGATATGATTCCAGATGAAAGCATCTGGATCTCCTCTCTTAAAGCTGCCGCTTTGGCATAAGAAACTGGGTAAGTTTTGACTCGTACAGGTGTAGGGTCAGTCAACTTCATATCGAACTCTACTAAATCTGTAAGTCCTGATATGTCAGTAAGTACTTCTGCATAAGTCGCTAAGAGATCTTGAATCTGCTGTTGCTGATCCTGGGTTAGTGTAGGAGTGATGTCCACATCCCGATAAGTTTCTTTTGCTTGCAGAGGGTACTCTACACCTATAGTATTTCCATGGCCTACTTATGTAGCCACTGCCAAAGCTATCAGATAAGCTGTCTCGTAGGCCTGGTAGGCCTTTCATTATATTTCCTCAAGAGGTATATATGAAAACATTTCTGTTTTCCTTATATAGAAATCCTGTATTTAATACGAGAAATCTTCTCGATCACTTCATATGATCATTTCCAACCGATCTGCAACTTGTTCTGACTAGTTGGGACAATTAACAGCACTTTCTCTCCCACCTCCAAATCTCGATTCTTTGCTTTCTTGTTGTAATAGCGAGCAGCGTGGCGTAGACTGTCTGAAGCTAGTTTCGAACCATGTTGTAGACGTTGTTTTAACTCGACCACAAAGGTGGATGCAGTTACAACTGTCTCATCTACATGATCATCAGTTCAAGTACAAAGTAAAGCCTCAAGTGCTCGAACAAACAACAAAGCTGCTTTTGCAAACCCAGTTGAATAATGGGGTACTAACATGTAAGCAAATAAAGTTGCGGGTACATAAGTATCCCATGTCTCTGGTTTTTCATAAGCTAACTTTCTGAAAATGGAGATAAGGGTACCATTAAATCCTTCCACTGCAATATTCGACGCCTGGTGATATGGAGATGTGTGAATCTGTCGAGATTAGGAGCGTCTAAAAACTTCCCCCTTTAGCTTCCCTATGAACTGTAAACAGTTAGAATTCAGAGTGAAAATCCTAACCTTGTAAAATGCTAATTAAAGCTTCAGCTACATGTTATGAATCGCTTGATGGCATAGGCAGGCTTCGGCCCACATCGAGCAAGTGTACACTAGTTAGTTAATTAGTTAGTTAGTCGAGATTCCAACTTCACGGCAACGGGTCGTCCCCATTATGCTCCATTCATGTGCCAGTGAATATCACACAAAATACTCCCCACTGTCCAATGTGAAAAGTGGAATAGACAGGAGTCTCGACATTCCAACAGCCCGCACAGGTACACTGTGCATAATACCGCCGCCAGAATGCCAACACAAAATTCATCCACGAAAACCACAGTTCATCGTTGACGGAGTCGTCAGTCACCAGAAAGACCTCACTGGCCCGAGTTTTCTCACATGGCTCGGTCATTTACCGCAGGGCGACCCACCGAAAGTGTCGCATAACGCACAAACTCCGTAGCTTCAGCGCAGACTCCCAGGAGTCTCCTGAAAAATGCACTCGTGAACCAAAAAGGCAAATCAGTCAATTCAGCAACAGCCGGTAGCCATTGTTCCGAACATGCAGTTCACTGCACAGGACAGTTGTAAAAGCATTCCACGCGAATTTCACAGCTCACAGTGTCGCTCTCGCACTCACTCAGTAGCAGGGCGACGGAACCATGTACTACCAGTTCAACATGAGGAAAATGCGATTGTAAATCGTAGCTACAAGCATAAACACGCAACGGGCCTTAACGCTTCAATGCCTAACCACCATGTTGGCGACCGGAAGTCTACTAGTCTAAGTATATAGCTATGTCCACTAGTGTAAGTATATAGCAGTTCCTTCTCTTCGTTCTGTTGAGAGGTCTGGCTATATTCACAGCCACATTTTCAAATGGTGTGCCAGTGATGGGCATTTCCCTTAATGTCGCTGGTGCTGTCCAGTGCTTTGGGGCCACTCTCTGACACTTGAGACATGACTTGACATAACTAACCAAGTCTGCATGCATTTCATGCCAGTAGTAGTGTGCAGAAACCCTGTGTTTGTTAGCACTGATTCCCATGTGTCCACAGAATGGCCCATATCTAGAATTTGAGCGCTGTAAGAAGAATGAACAACGAGTTGCGCGTACTTCTGTCCTAATTTTCATGCCCTTCGATGGAGAAGTCCATTCTTCAAGTACAATTCACGCTTATGTAGGGGTGAATGTGCCTAAGGCAGTTTGTTAAAGCATGCCACTTAGGTGCTATCTGCTACCAGGGCTTGTTTCAATTCCTCTGGTTGAAGATGTGTTTCAGTTGTCGACGCTGGAGCTTTCTTAGCTTGCTGTCCAGTCATCATGACGACGACTGTCACATGCTGTAGGGCTCTCCTTAAAAGACGTAGCGACATCACAACTTCACAGGTAAATTGTGTCATCTAGGACTGCTGCTCTTATTTCGCCAGTTACATGACGTGAAATTATGTTAACCATTGCCACTGGTAATGACATCGGGACTGAGCCTTTCAAAGCCCCTAGATTTCAATTGTTTCGTCAGTGACTTGATCATGGTTTACTTCGAGGTTGCAATAATTGCATCAAATTGTATTCCAGTGTCATATAGACAAGTGGTAGAGAATCTGATAAGTGTAACTGATTCTATTACAGGAATTCTCGTATTGGAGTATTTATGTTCATTTTTATTAGTATGATCATTAGCGCTCACTTTCTTCGATTCCCGTTTTGTCATGCATGCAGCGGTATGAGGAGGGGATGAACGCCGACAATCCTTCGTGTGGTGTCCTTTAATATTGCATTTCAGACAATACAGTTTCCTTTCACTAAATGCATGCTATATTATATTTTGGGTGGTGGTCTTTGTCTTACCTTTTGCCTACTGGATCTGTTGCCAATATTTTCCTTAGACTTCTGAGAACTGTCATGTGAGGGAGTGGGTGTAGTCCGACGATTACCTCCAACTTCCTGCTGTGACTTTTCAAATCTTTCTGCTATGGTAATAAGAGCATCCAGTTTTTCAGTTCCATGCTGAGTAAGGAATGCCTTCATATCAGCTGACATTCTATCTTGCATCTGATCTATGATGATCATTTCCTGTAAACCCTCATGTTTCCTCAAATTTACACAATGTGCTGCACTTATGTAAATATGTTTTTAGTGTATCAATAAACTGAGCATAGTTTTCTCACGACTCTTTCCTAGCACTTTTAAATGTCTTCTTATAGCTTTCTGCATCAACTACAAATCTGGCCAGTAATGTCTGTTTGAGAACATCGTAATTGTCAAGTCCTTCGGACGCAGTCTGGAGAAAGCCTAATTTGCCAACCCTCGCAATCTCTGAGATAATTTTATACTCCTTTTGCTTTCCTCCAATCCACACATAGAACACATTTGCTCGTATCTATGAAGATAAATTTACATCATGTCGTTCTGTTCTGAAAATGGTTCCAGAGGAAATGCCATGGCACCGGTTCGAAGAGAGGATGCCTCTGGGGCTGCCTTAACTATCGGGCTAGCATTAGCTGCTGAAGTCGTTGGATGCCTAACTCTATTCTCCTAAGTTCAATCTCATTCTCCAACTTATTCATTTCAATAGATTGCTGGCGATCTTTCTCTTTATTCTCTAATTCGGCCTGTAGCTGTTCCTCTTCCTTGTTTATTTCCACCTGGCGATCTTTTTTCTGTGTTGACAAATTCAGCTTGTAGCCTTTTCTCTTCCAATTCTCTGTCCGTTCTAAACGTTTAGCGTTTTTCAAAATCTGCTGACAATACCTTGCTAATTTTACGCCCTGGAGACCACATTGTTTCCCCGTTTCCAGAATCTGAGTTCTTAATTTAGCTGCCTCTGCCATTCTCTAAACTTATATCTACCCTGTTAACAGATAAGTAAGTTCTGCCTATAGTTCTATTCAGAAATATATTTTAGAGACACAATAGTTACTCTAATCTGAGCAGGCAAGAAGAGTTAACAAGCTAATCACTAAACTATATTCCACAGTGCCTTTTAACAAGCACATGTAAGGTAATCACTAATGGCCAACAATAAATCCCACAGTTATCCTTTTTCAAAATCCTAAACTTCTAGGGGTAGAGAACCTACTGATAGTTATTATAAATTTGTAGTAACAACTATAACAGACCGGACGATAGCCAAAAATGTTGGTGGTAACAACTATAACAGACAGCACTATAGACCACAATTTATGGTAACAACTATAACATCCCGGACAATCTCCCAATTTGTGGTATGTTAAAAGGAAATGGGAGAAAAAAATCCCTAAATCCCAATAGCCAACTATAATGAGAAATCCTTAAATTGACTCGATAAGTCTCCATTAGGTATGTAAGTAGGCTTTTAGGTAGATAGTTTAGTAGATTAATAAGCAAGTAGGTGGGTATGTTTGTAAGTAAACTTTATTCACACAATCATACATATTGGGTATTTGACAACTAAAGGACTGTCTAAACGCCTTGCTACTGTTGGATATAGGGGGCTAGCTCCATACTGTATAGACCAACCGACAGTCAATGGGCTATGTGATTAAGATCAAAACGGCTGGCTTTGCTTCCCAGGAAGTGTTCATGAACTCGTGTTAGGCTAGGTCAGCCTTGCAGTCGAGGACAAGGTTTACACATTGATATGGGTGGGGATTTGAACACATGACCACGGGGTGGGTAGGCAAGAGTGCTAGCTTCTGCGCTACCGCCGCCCTAAACTTTATGTCAAAACGGAAGCAAACAGCCAGGGAAATAAGCGGGCTTTCCGAAGTTCATTTACGACGCAGTGATAACATTGGCAGATGGGCTGGGTGCATAATGTCACCCTCTCCCCTTCCTCCCCTACAACCACGATGGCGGGCTGATTTCCGGTTCTGGGCAGACACACATATCGATTTTGAATAACGACGACGTAGAGCCGGTCTCCCTGATGAAACGGTTAACGACTTTCTCTGAAATCCCGTATATCTACGTGAAGAACACAGCTACGCGAGATTCGCCAGCGGGTCGCGTCTCGTTGGTTATTTACGGGGTATGTGAGCCGTTCGCTCAGAAAGCAGTGACAAACTACTGAGCGTAATCTTGCCAAGAACATCAACAACAGCTGAAAAATGTTGGTGTTGATTGCAACGTCCTGTAAGGGATATGCAACTTTAGAAAAAAAACAGGAAGAATGATTAACACTATAAAAACTGGCACGAAAAAGAAGAAGAAGAAGAAGAAGAAGAAGAAGAAGAAGAAGAAGAAGAAGAAGAAGAAGAAGTAGAAGAAGAAGAAGAAGAAGAAGAAGAAGAAGAAGAAGAAGAAGAAGAAGAAGAAGAAGAAGAAGAAGAAGAAGAAGAAGAAGAAGGAGGAGGAGGATGTGAAGAAGAAGAAGGAGGAGGAGGATGTGAAGAAGAAGAAGAAGAAGAAGAAGAAGAAGAAGAAGAAGAAGAAGAAGAAGAAGAAGAAGAAGAAGAAGAAGAAAGAACTGACACTGTCGTCAGACGGACGCTGATGCATATGTTGGGGGGTGGGGGGTGGGGAGGGAGATCTGAGCACCTATGGACTTGTCTGGGGTGCAAGGGTTATATCAAAACAGATACCAGATACCAGAAGAAGAAGAAGTAGCAATACGCGAAAGATAGCGACGTCACGAAGGTGGATATACGAAAGCACGACAGGAGAACAACTCCCGGGAAAGATCAGTCCAGTATACTAGAAATACTGGTAATTGTCCATCAAGAATGATGATGGCCATTTCATCCAGTGGGGTTGAAAGTTTGGTGCCGTGATTTCTAATATTTCCGGTATAGCCTATCTTGGAACGAAATGTTCTTTGACACCATGGGCAAAGAATGCTTGACGTTCCAGGAGGAGGATCTCTTGCAGTGGTGTTTTTTTTTTGTCCAGCCTTTTATTCCACAGCTCTTGCAGTCCTATTTGCTTCATAAGTGACTACACCCTTGCTTTATTATATATTCCACGAATTTCAGTCTTTGACAAGTGTTGTGATGAATTCCAAAACCTTTTAGTAAGATCTTCAGTGTCTTTAAAGCGTTTCATCTGACCGCCTTGGGATCGTTTACCACAGCACAGCTCACCGTAAAATAGTAGCACGTGTATGAATTTCTCTTGAGTTCAAAGCGAGCTAAGGTTAATAAAAAAAAACACTTCCGGGAGTCAGATCGAGGCGCCACACCTTGGGAATGTCAGGAAGGTAAAAGGGCCGAAACTTTCGGTGAGGGGCGACTGCGTCTGATGATCGGACGCCTCCTGTCGTGCTTGCTCAGCGGTGGATTTTTCTACCACTTTCTTGTTGTCAATTGTCCATTGTGGTGCACGCGAAGTATCCATCAATATCTGTAATTCGTAAAGAGCAGGCTTAATAGACCGCCGCACTGACAAAATGGGTAACACTAGACAACTTATATCTATGGCAGACAGAATTGGTAAACTAGACAACTTGTATCTATGGCAGACAGAATGGGTAAAACTTGCATCTATCTTTAGCAGACAGAAGTGTAGCACGTGTTGTAGGGCGCTGCCAACTGGCTTTCCCCAACATGTACTTACCCAGTCATGTTGGCTGGCAGGGCATTTGCTGCAGACAGACCTCTGCACAGCAAACTGTTGAATTCAGCGAAGGCAACGAGAATAAGGAGCGGGAGAAATATGAAGAATAAGATGAAGAAGAAGAGGAATAAGAAGAAAAAGAAAAGAAAAAGAAGTTGTAGGAGATGATGATGTTGAAGAAGAAGATATTGATAACGATAATGGCGGTGATAGTAAATGAAAAAGTCAAAGAAGAAGAAGAAGAAGAAGAAGAAGAAGAAGAAGAAGAAGAAGAAGAAGAAGAAGAAGAAGCAGAAGAAGAAGAAGAAGATTAAGAAGAAGAAGAAGAAGAAGAAGAAGAAGAAGAAGAAGAAGAAGAAGAAGAAGAAGAAGAACAAGAAGAAGAAGAAGAAGAAGAAGAAGAAGAAGAAGAAGAACAAGAAGAAGAAGAAGAAGAAGAAGAAGAAGAAGAAGAAGAAGAAGAAGAAGAAGAAGAAGAAGAAGAAGAACAAGACTTATCCAGTATTTTTTTGTTGGCACTCGCTCGCTTTCAACCCAAGCGTAGTCCAGATTCGCTACTTGTAGTAGCACTGGACTGAATTTTGAGTGTGGATTAACTTTCTCTATTACCATTGTCCCTCGGCATCAGGTGAACCCACTCTGACTTCAGAGGTACTTGTAATTTACATCCCCAAGTCAAGGACGAGAGGTTGTAGTCCAACTGACCGCTGTAGGGATTGAACCCTTACCGTAGCTTCATCACACGTGATAAGTAAGAGCGAGCGCTCTTATCCATTCAGCCATGGCGACCTCATATCCAGTATAAAACATCACACCCACACATCCCATTCTCTGAAACTATATACAGTCAAACCTCGGTTTTCGTCGATAATCCGTCCGAAAACAATCGGCGAAATCCGAAACCGACGAAAACCGAGGCAATTATGTACATATGAATCAATGCAAATCCAATTAATTCATTCCAGACACTCCAAAATACATACCAAAAATGCATTTTGTAGAGAATAAATATAGTGTTTAAACTATCTTTCGGTACCAGACTTGTCCGAACTATCACTTTCGCCGTGCCTAGTAACACTGTGTATGCCAGTGCGCCTCTTGAATTTTTCAAAGAACCTCTGCTTAAAATCCACTAAGTACACTAGCACTCGTCCCAGGCATTTTCTTAATAAGATCGGCATACAACAGTCTGGCCTTTCACATATGATTGCCTCCGAAACAGAATCACCATCTAACTGGTTTTTATTTATCCAAATTAATAATAACTGCTTGACATTTTCAGTTGTTTGCTATCTCTGTTTCGTTAGCACATTCATGCCTTTTGCTACATTAGCTTCCTTTTTTGTTTCTTTCGTCGCCACAGTGGAACGTAACGTGGATGGCGACTTCCCGTACATGGGTCGATGTCAGCAATCTTAATACCGCTCTCGTATTTTATTATTAGCAAGTGATGCTCACACAACTAAAAATAAAGCCAAACTGAGCATAAGAACGCGTGAGTCCGTTGGTTTTCGCAAAATTAGCAAAGAGGTTATGTGGGCACGCCAACGAAATCCGAGGTAGCCGACGAAAACGGAGACAAATTTTCCGAGGAAACAATTGTCGAAAACCGAAACCGACGAGAACCTAAGGCAACGAAAACCGAAGTTTGATTGTATATTACATTTTCTGGCTTTGCCATAACCTCAACCTGCTTGCTTATCTTCCCTTGAATAAAAACCTTCAAATAATAATAATAATAATAATAATAATAATAATAATTCTACTAGCCATAAATATGCACTTTCCATTTACCTAACCTCTACGCATCACTCCAGGTAAACAACTCAATGACCTGATTCAAAAGCTGTTAAGCAAACATGTTTTATGAATTGTATATACTGCCGCTGTATACATTATAATCGGTGTAATTTGGTTCGTGTCTTGACAAAAGTATAATTCCTTCTAAGTCAAATATGTTAAATGCCTTTATGATTACCGTATCTAGGATACATTTAACGCATGTATGCATCGTTAGTTTCATCAGCAGCATCATCACCGTCGTTGTGTCATTATTATCTTTGTCATTACCATCGTCATTTGAGTTGAGTTGAACCAACATTACAGCACTCAGGACATTCCCATGCGCGCTCCGTTCCCTCCTACAACAGCCAGCGAAGAGTCATAACACTAATCGTTCCCACCGCTATTTGATTGAAAGTTATCCTTGACTTCTGAGATTCTTCCAGAACCCCTGCCGATCCCCCGCAATACTCTTCTTTCCACATACGGGTTCTCAATCTGTTCCCCCATTTCTCCACCTGGTCCCACAGGCTCTCGGCCACCTCTCCCTTGTCTATAGGTAATCAACCACCAAGAGATGCATTCCCTACCAGCCTATCAGTCTTGTCATTCCCCCGCTCTCCCACATAACCAGGGCAAAACATCCATACAATTCTCACAATCTGTGACCTCTGAAGCGAGGTGAGCCATTCCACACGAAACATGCCTTTCTCCACATTACTAAGCATACTACTTGAGTCCTTAATGAATGCAATGTGCGTCTCCTCTAACCAACTGGATACCGCTGTGACTGCTTCCACCTCCATTCTCATGCTGGAGGTCGTAGTCTCATATGCCAGACTCTACTTTTTCAGGTATCGTCCATTAGCCTTCGCGATGAAACCCTAACTACTACGGCTGTGTCTCACCACTGACCCATCGGTGTAGATCACTATCGTCATCAAATCATCATTATCAAATCATCATAATCATCACCAAATCACCAGCATCATCAAATCATCATCATCATCATCATCATCATCATCATCATCATCATCATCATCATCATCATCATCATCATCATCATCATCATCATCATCATCATCATTGTCAGAATCTGGAATGTCTCCAACCGAGATGCAGGAACATCGTTACGCCCGCCAGGCGAATAGTCCCCAACCGGGATGCAGTAACATCGTTACGCCCGCCAGGCGAGTATTAGTTACCTGCCCGCAGGTTGCTGGCTGACGCGATAGCCAGCGGTCAGGCAAGGACAAAGCAAGACGCACGCAGGCCTCGTGAAGCAAATCCACAGAGGGCAAGCGCTTTGCGAGAGACAGACAGACAGCTTGGGGTACTCGGACCAGACAGGACGTATAGAGAGAGAAAGGCTTGTGTAGTTCTGTGCCCGAAAGTCGAGTGCTTGTACATCTTGTGAGATAGACTGTAAGCTGTGGGTTGTCTGTAAGTGTATTGATGTATAACATATGTAGTGTAATGATTATCACATGCCAAACTAGATCGTATTGCATGTGATCGGTAAATAAATCCATTAAACTTTGTGTCGTTGTGTCTCAAGTCCAATCATGTTGTACTTGTACTTGTCTCACATGTGTTAGGGATAACGAGCCAAGTTTAAGACTCTGACATGTGTGAACGTGGGTAGCTCGTCCTCATTGAACGTGGTGGCATCGTCCGACTTTAATTTATTTAAGATTTGAACCTAGAGTTGTGAACGTGACGTTCGTCCAGCTTTAATGTACATTTAAATGTGAACGTGAAGTCTCATCCTCATATAGTATTATATTAAATTGTTTAAATATGGAGGCTAGATGTGAACGTAAAGTACATACATTTGTTTGATCTTGTAAACGTGTAAAACATCAGTGATTGTGTAACTTGTCGCCATTTTGACCTTGTCGACATTGTAAAATCGTCGCCATTGTAACCTTGTCGCCATCTTGTAAACTTGATGTCTATGTCCTTACTGAATGTCATCTTGATGTAAGTGATGTGTCATCAATGTTATAGAGTGTTGAGATATATTTAGATTGTCTTGGTGAAGTTGTTTTGTGGAAAGCAAAAAGTTTCGGAAAGAAAGTGACTTGTGTTTAAAAAAAAAAAAAAATTGTTGATTGACGACATTACGACCTACAATTACACTCAACGCCTTACAAACCTAATCAAAACTTAGTGACAAGCATACACACCACATCAAACAGACGCTAATTTATTTCCTCCAAAAACAAAGCAGGTTTTCTGTGCCATCTGAAACCCTTGCCCGTAGAGGTCATTTGTGTTTTGAACTAGCGACCCTACAGTTCCTAGCCCTAGTGTGAACCGTTCTCCACCGCATCCAGTACACTTGAGTATATTTTTCTTTCTATATACTTTCGGATGCAAATTTGGGCACAAATTGTAAGTTGAACACAATTGTAAATTTTTCACTATACTAACACCTTGTAACTAATTGTGTGTCTGACAACTCATTTGCATTTAAATTTTCCATCATGTCTTCATTAAATGACTTCATCGAGATGGGTTTAAAGCTGAAGTTAACTGGTGACGAGTTGACAAAGTGGAGTGAAGCTAAGTATTCTGAACACCTTCGAGAGAAAGCGCACGAACGCGAGGAAAGAGCAGCTGAAAGGGCTGCCAAACAGGCAGAGGCAGAAGCAGCATTAAAGCAAGCAGAGACTGAAAAAGCTGCCAAGCATGCAGAGGCAGCAACAGCATTGAAACAAACAGAGCTAGAATTAGCTGCAAAAACAAAAGAAGCAGAGTTAGAATTAAAGAAGGCAGAAATAGCAGCTCAAAGTAAACGAGAAGAGCTCGAATTACAACTAAAAATTAAACAACTTGAGACTGAGACTGCCATAAACAAAGAGTCTAAGAAATCTGAGAGACTGGAGAAAGAAAACCAGTACAAAAAGTATCAAGGTATTGTAAGAAATTATACCTCAGGTGACTGCATTGCAGCCTTCACCCAAAATTTTGAAACCTTAATGGACCATTACCAGGTCCCAATGTCTGAATGGAATATTATTTATATGAGAAGTTTGTCAGGGGAACCTCTGAAAGTCATAGAGACTATCCCCAAAGACCTCAGGAAAGATTACCATTATCTAAAATCAAAGATTATGGCACATTTTATGCTAGATGAGGCAGGCTACAGAGAACAATTCAGCAAGTTGAGTCCAAAATCGACTCAAACGTTCTCTGACTACCTCTGCTTAGTCCGAGACATATTTGCAAAATGGACTTCAGCAGCCAAAATAAATAAAGATTATCAAAAATTAGAAGATCTAATCATCAGGGATAAAGTCATCTCATCCCTTCCATCAGCATTTTCAAAATTTTTGCAAGAGAATGAATGTACGAGTGTAGATCAGATTGAGAGACGTGGTTCGGCTTATTATACAGCCAATAAACATTATTTTGCTAGTGAAGCTATTGATACAAACTTTGTAGCATCGGCTAACTATGAAAAACCTCGATCAGAACCCTATCATAGGCAAAAACCATATAAGCCTACTTCTGAGAAATACAATCATTGTAGATATTGTACCTTTTCACACCACCAAGGTGAGATGTGTGACAAACACCCTGCATATCTTACATATCTACAGAACATCATAAATAGCCAAGATAAGGAGCGTAACGCCTTCAAAAATGCACGTAAATGTTTCCTCTGTAAGGCGTACGGGCATTGGCGTCGTGCTTGTAAAGGAAGGCAAATGACCAAGAAAGCAAATGCCGCCCTATTTGATAGTTCATCATCAGATGAAGAACAATCAGAGAAACATCCTGTGAACTCAGCACAGGCCTTTGACATGTTTAACGCAAATAAATGTACTGTTTGTAATACCTTTTATGAAGATGGCGTTTTGACATGCGGCCACTCCATTCCTATTGCCAATGAAGAAGCTAATTTGGTAATAGATTCCAAAGGCAGAATAAACATCCATCAGGGATATGTGAATGGCAAGCCCGCTACAGTCCTTCGGGACACCGGCAGTTCACTTATTGGACTGAAGAGAAAGTTCATAATGCCTACAGACTATACAGGCAGGCACGTAACATGTAGAACATTCTCTGGAAATATTGAAAAGTACCCATTAGCATGGGCATATATTCAGACACCTTTCCTCACTGGGAAAGTAAAATGCGCAGCATTAACTAACCCTGTGTGTGATATTATCATTGAAAATTTACCAGAGGTGAATGATATGCCTCATGATATAACATCTGTTTGCATTGATGAGAACATAACATCATCACCATCACACATCATCATTGATAATTTTGTATCACCAAATGAATGTATGGTAGCTAATGTAGCACTAAGATCTCATGACATCATTGATCAAACTGTTTCATCACCATCTGATATCATTGAATGTGTGAACGCAGTAACGAGATCTACTGCTAGAGTGCAAGATGAAATTAATCAAACTGAGGCTATAGAAATGCTTAGCCCAGTGGTACTACCTCCTAAAACTATGAAGGAGACTTTTGTAACAGCCCAAAAAGCTGATCCTTCATTGTCTAAATATTTTAATCTGATCGGCCAAAAGCCAAAGGTAACCAAAAATGCAAGATGGCATTTTGCTTTGAAAAATTGCATCCTCACCAGGTACTATACCAGAGGTGACAGCACAACAGAGCAAACTGTGTTGCCAGTTGAATACCGTAAGCAAGCCTTACATCTTGCCCATGATATACCTCTTGCAGGGCATATGGCATACTCTAAGACCAGATCAAGATTACTAACACAGTTTTATTGGCCCAAATTCTGCAATGACATTAAGCAATATTGCAGAAGTTGTGACATCTGCCAAAAACTAGTAAAGAAAGGTAAACACCCACAGGCAAAATTACAAATCACTGACTTAGCCAGTCGACATTTTGAGAAAATATCTGTCGACATAGTGGGCCCTCTTAATCAGATAACAACCAGAGGGAATAAATATATTATTACCTGCATTGATCTATGTAGTCGCTGGCCTGAAGCGATTCCGTTAAAGAACATAACTGCCAATGATATAATGGAAGTTTTCTTCCATATATTTTCACGGATAGGATTTCCAGACACTATCCTATCAGATAGGGGAAGTCAGTTCATTGCCGCATCTACTCAAGCTTTCACCAAAATGTTAGGAGTGAAGCAATGTTTCAATTCCCCATATCACCCTCACTCAACGGGTATCATAGAAAAGTTTAACGGTGATTTAAAGCATATGCTTGCTAAAGTCACGCAAGAACATCCCAACAACTGGGACTTGTATTTGCCTGCTATACTTTTTGCTTATCGCGAAGTGCCACATTCTAGTACTGGGTTCTCTCCTTTTGAACTTATCTATGGTGCAAAACCACGTGGCCCATTGACTATCTATCATCAAATGTTAACTGAAGCCACTCCTTTACTTAAACCCATATCATCATACGTGTACGTTACATCATTGCGTGAAAGAATCATCAAATCTTGTATAATTGCAAAAGAAGCACTAAAAGTATCTGGTGCTACATATAGACAATATGCAGACAAAGGTAACAGGACAATAACGTTGACACCTGGACAGGACGTACTTCTTCTCTTACCTAGTGGCAGACACTTATTGACTGAGTCTTGGCAAGGACCATTTAAAGTAATAGACAGATTTCAGCTGTAGACTATGAGATTCAAATAAAAGACAAACACAACATATTCCACATCAATATGCTAAGACCATATTACAACAGAGATAACGAACAAGACGATACAATAGCTTGTACAGTAATAATAGACCATGAAGATGACGAAGATAGTGACGAAATTCCAACACCTGCATTAGACACGACGAACTGCTTGAAAGAAATCAAAATAAACCCAAACTTAACTCAAGCAGAAACAGACAGCTGCAAACATCTCATACAGCAGTACAACACCATCTTCTCCAACAACCCAGGACAAACAGAGACAAACCTACTAACGAAAGATCAACCTGAAAATATTGTAAGCAATGAATGCCTAAAATTTGCATTCCAGAAAGTGTTATCTTATTTCTCCGAGAATAGTTTAAAGAATCCCATTCTCAAATTGCCAAATTTTCTTATTTCTTTCAGACTACGCACAGACGCGAGCTCCGTAGCGATTGGAGCAGTTCTGTTACAGGAACATGATAACATCCTACACCCTGTATACTACTTCTCTAGAAAATTAAAACCTAGTGAACGCGCTTGGTCGACACCGCAGTTGGAAGCCCTTGCTCTAGTGGAGGGTATAACTAAATTTTCCAGATTCCTCCTGGGACGTCATTTCATTGTGGAGTCCGACAATAGTCCATTGAAATTTATTACTTCAGGAATGCCTACCAACCAAATGATAGCGCGCTGGTCTCTTAAACTCCAAGATTACAGCTTTGAAGTTCGACATATTGCAGGCAGAACCAACACGATTGCCGATCTGTTGTCCCGTTGTCCGACCGACCCAGTAAGCACTAATGTCTGAGTGCAGTGTGTTAAATACACTCAGACCAACACAGCCATCAGTGAAGTTTTTTTTTCCCCCACAAAAAGCTGTGTATGTCTACTATGTGATGTGATAGGGTTTAATCCCATTATATATAGTTTTCTTATTTTATTATTACTGTAGTAAGTGTCTTGAATAATTGTGTAGTGTGTGGTAGAAAGCGAACCATATTAATTCTATATATATTACGAAACAAGAACAGTGCCACATTCTCTCTGAACTTACCGCAAGCGAACTATCCAATTTATCAGTGGTATCTGCGAGTGGAACATTTCCAGTGATATTTTTAATCCGTGTGTGAAAGAGTGAACTGAACTTTGACATTTACACCACTGCAGTCAATCGAAACCCAGAAGTTTTCCAGCGAAACATCCAACACATGAACTATCAGAACAGTTACATTCAGAATTTTTCAACGTCAGCTGTTCGTGTGTACTTCCGGATAATTTATAAATTTAGTCCAAAATTAGCAGACGACAAACAAAACCTTAAAAAGGTATGACGCTTCTAAAATGTTTAAGAATCATCAATTTCGAATACACGAATTGTGTATTAATAGTGTTTCAACTAGTGTAATCTTAGAATCATATCTTGATTAACTTATTCATACTATCGACATTTTTTCGCTAGTATGGAAAAGCATCAAGCGATGACGCTGAGAAATAGAAGAATAATTGTAAATTATTAAATTTAAGATTGTTTAAAATTATGTCCCTTTCATTTAATTGTTATTACATTATTACACCAAGGGCGATAAATTGAAATGTATTAGAATATGTGTTGTATATAAATAGCCATGGTGTTGCCAGATTGTTAACACTCCAAGAAGTCATCAACTGGGCATGGTATAGGATTACCGACGTTGTAGACCGACGGAAGAGCTCATGGCCAAATGAGGTCGGAACTCGAACGTTGAATACGGCTTATAAAAAGTCGTATTACGGTCTTACCAGATGTT
The DNA here is from genome assembly GCA_963921405.1 of Cepaea hortensis. Classification (NCBI taxonomy): domain Eukaryota; kingdom Metazoa; phylum Mollusca; class Gastropoda; order Stylommatophora; family Helicidae; genus Cepaea; species Cepaea hortensis. Next base: position 106,572,855 of record OY992876.1, on the reverse strand, counting down.
TTTTGGTTACAAAGAACATATTATTACTTTTTTTTTCGAGGTTGCGAGGTAGTTGCTTGGAAAGCTGGTGCTACCGATCTGACTGGGTCAATATTGCAACTCAGGTAATCATCCATCGAGAGGATGAAACTTGGCAAGTGGTAAAAATTGAACACCACATGTCTTAAAATACAACTTGCATTTCTTATGTATTTCTGTGCCAATATATGTATTATTATGTATTTCTATACCAATGTATATAACAACAGAAGGATCGATTCTGACATGGTTAAAATATTAACCCGCTATGTATATAGAGTATACATGAAAGATGACATCTTTCATGGAGAAGCCCCGGGGGAGCGTGTCAGAATCTGGAATGTCTCCAACCGAGATGCAGGAACATCGTTACGCCCGCCAGGCGAATAGTCCCCAACCGGGATGCAGTAACATCGTTACGCCCGCCAGGCGAGTATTAGTTACCTGCCCGCAGGTTGCTGGCTGACGCGATAGCCAGCGGTCAGGCAAGGACAAAGCAAGACTCACGCAGGCCTCGTGAAGCAAATCCACAGAGGGCAAGCGCTTTGCGAGAGACAGACAGACAGCTTGGGGTACTCGGACCAGACAGGACGTATAGAGAGAGAAAGGCTTGTGTAGTTCTGTGCCCGAAAGTCGAGTGCTTGTACATCTTGTGAGATAGACTGTAAGCTGTGGGTTGTCTGTAAGTGTATTGATGTATAACATATGTAGTGTAATGATTATCACATGCCAAACTAGATCGTATTGCATGTGATCGGTAAATAAATCCATTAAACTTCGTGTCGTTGTGTCTCAAGTCCAATCATGTTGTACTTGTACTTGTCTCACATGTGTTAGGGATAACGAGCCAAGTTTAAGGCTCTGACAATCATCATCATCATCATCATCATCATCATCATCATCATCATCATCATCATCATCATCATCATCATCATCATCATCATCATCATCATCATCATCATCATCATCATCAAATCATCAAATCATCAGCATCATCAAGTCAGCAGCATCATTAAATCATCAGCATCATCAAATCAATTCATCAGCATCATGTTCATTTCCGTTTATAGATCTATTCTCTGTGAGTTTTTATCTCTTCCTCTATTTCTTTAGCCCTGTGCGTTCCAGGCTAAAGCTTTTCTAGTCTACCATAGTCGGGTTTTCTCAGTGTAAGGCTTTTCTAGTTGTACTATAGTCGGGTTTTCTCAGTGTAAGGCCTATCCAGTTAACTTGTGAACAAGAATCAAACTGACGCAGTTCATGCCGTGTGTTGAACCCGAATTGTACGAGGCAGATACGGGCGTTGTAACATGTCAGCTACTCCACTCTTTGGTATGAAGTGCCCTCTGCGTGGCACTTCTCTGAAGTCTCACTGTGTAACTGTCCCCAAAGAACAGTTCTGCATGAGGGAAAACTAACTTGTCTCTTTGAAATACGACCGGGAGTGATGCCTTGTGTCACCTTTATTGTTCTGGCTGACTATAAACTGGATGTCACAAAACAAAATTGCCTGTTCTTTGCAGGACGCAAGGCGCCAGCCCTTGTTGGCCATTTTCCGTTCGGTATTTTTCAAACAGCCAATAGGAACTTGGATTGATTGCAATGTCGTCAAAGGATGAGACATTTAAGAGAGTGATATGAAGAGAAAGACAGAGAGAGAGAGAGAGAGAGAGAGAGAGAGAGAGAGAGAGAGAGGAAGAGAAAGAGAGGGAGAAAGAGAAAGAGAGAGAGAAAGTGAGAGAGAGTGAGAGATATGTGGAGAAAGATGGAACGAGAGAGATATGGGGAGAGATATGGAGAGAGAAAGAAAGAAAATGATATTTGGAAAGAGATGTAGAAATAGAGTGAGTGAGAGAGAGAGAGAGAGAGAGAGAGAGAGAGAGAGAGAGAGAGAGAGAGAGAGATGGAGAGAGAAAGAAAGATATATACATGGAGAGAGAGAAAGACAAAGAGACATATATTAAGTGAGAGAGAAAGAGAAAGAGAGAGATATGAAGAGAGAAAGAGAAAGAGTGAGAAAGAAAGAAAGAAAGAAAGAAAGAAAGAAAGAAAGAAAGAAAGAAAGAAAGGCTGTAAAATACAAGAAGAACACATAGAAAGAAAGAAAGCAAAACTGATAGGAAGAAATTCTGATTGATTGAACCGACGGAGAAAGAAAGAAACATCCATTTGGAGATATTCAGAAGAACGGAAAGCCTAACACAAGAGAAAAAAGAATAGTAAGAAAGAAAGTATAAACTAAACGAAGAAATTTAGAAGAAGGGACAATACAACACAGAGAAATCACGATGGGAATTGAGAGGGAAAAAAAGAGAACATACAAATAAAGAAATTAGGACATATAGAATGGATTCACAAAACATAATTTATAATCGACAGAAAGGAGAAAGAAAGAAACAAGGAAAGCAATAAATAACAGACAGACGGGTAGGAATACAACAAAATATGGAGGCCACCATGGCCGAATGGAAAAGAGTTCTTGTTCTTAAAACATACGGTGTGCTGATGCCGAGGTAGCGTTTTCAACCCCTACACAGGCCAGTTGGACTAAAATGTTGACTTAGTCAGATGGCGAGTGTCAGAGTCTTGCGTAGAGCAAGATAAGTAGCTCGTTTTCTGGCAAGTGTGAAGCAATATCAAACTATCAAATCACACGAAGTGAATATCCGAAAGTATTATTCACACGCTTTATTTACGCGCTGCATTTATTATCGCACAAACATCGCGCAATGACACTCCATAGCAATCATTACGGCATGAACAATATTACTACAATACATAATAATACATGCAAGCAATAAACATCTCACTTACAAGTCAAACTATTCACGCGTTCGAATCAGTCTCCCACTGTCGTACAGGCTAGCTCTCAATGCAGATTCAAACACTCCTCGCATACCCATGCGACCTGTCCATTCAAACACCTAAACCCGTCTGCCAATTCTGGCGTTCTACACGCTACACGCCAGTCGGCGCTCACGTCAGCTAGTGTGACCCCTGCAAGGTTCACGGGTTGTACTGCTGACCAGCGGTCGTTTAAGCTTCGCTCAATTGCTGTGCTTAGCTGCTTATCCGGGCGTCGTCGAAGACGCCGCGTTCTCTCTGCAGTGTTTAACATCACTCAGGGTTGCGTGTTGTTATGTTGTCTGGCGTTGGTACAGACAACGCGTCGCAACCTCGGATGTGAGACCTTGACACTCTCCACACCCCTTTTTCATGAAAGGATTTCCTTTCATGTACAATATATATCTAGGTGTTATTAAAACATGTCAAAGTCGAACATTATACCTTAACAATTATAATAAATATATACAGGTGAATAGTAAACAATATGTATACACCAATTATGTTGCACTATGAAGTACAACAGTCAAGTACAATCTATTTCATGGGCATTACCTCGCTGTGACACAGCTAGTCCGGTAGGTATCGGCTAAACTGGCCCCTACCTCACAACCAAGAACAAAAATACTAAAATCATCAGGTCAAGCCGTGAGCATCTCCCTCTGAGATAGTTCCATCATCAGACCTCTGTTTAGAGTTTCTAATGAAGGTCAACAGTTTTGGCAATATACTGTCCATATATAAACGACGTTACATTGACATGTTATTTATCAAGCACACATGTTAATGGTTACAATACATATTTACATATCCCCAACAAATTAGAGTAATGTCCCCTGGTTATTATACAAACAATTTAGGAACAATAATTTATCGTCGTTTACAAGACATAAATTACCACTGTAAATTTATTTCTTAGTGTCATAATTTGATCCTTATTAACAAATGTGCACAAAAAGTCACGTTTGTAAAGAAGCAATCAAGTTACGATGCTGAGATTACATCTTATAAAGATCGACATATACAATTCCGTATATGGAAATATTTTAAATCACATTTTAATACAATTGTCATAAATTTATAGACTTTTTAGCGTAGTCTGCTAACTTTTAACTTAATATGCAAAAAATATCGGAAGTATACAGCTGTACTATTACATGTGTTGTGGTGTCGTTCATACAATGTTGGTCCGTTCTGGATGGATCTTATATAAACGGAGTAGTAGTTGTTACTATCAGCTGTTGGATCGTCTCTTCCGCCTTCTGCTCGGATTGTACTGTCGCAGTCATCTTTCGTACCTTGTTAAAACGTCTTGGACACCTCGGTCTGGATACCTTCAGGATTACCTCACGTTGTAGTGGCTTGGTAAATTCCTGGATCTTGTAGTGTTGTCCAGTGACACTTCTCTGTAGTATCCGGTTGTTACAATATTTATGTATTTACAATAATAATTACATTCTTTCTCATATCTCACAGTTATACAACACATTAGTTTACATAATACTGATTCCATTCTTTCACATATCTCACAATTATACACGCATTCATTCGCATGATAATAATAAGAATCACAATATGTACATAAGTTATATACAATCTTCCCCATCACAATGGTGTACACAGCGTTACTGACACATTGTCACAATTGGCTGTGGTACTGAGCACTATCTACGTTGCAGTTTTATACACCCTCTGCACTGTGCTCTGGTGTTGACTGGGTATTAGGTTCGTTGTATGAACATCTCGACAAAAGGTCTGCAAGAGAGTTTTGTGAACCCTTTATATGGTTAATCTCATAGCTATAGTCCTGCAGGAGAAGGGACCATCTTGCCACTTTGATGTTACTTGGCGTTCCTCTGGTAACAATTGTCAGCGGACTATTATCTGTTTCAATAATGAAATGTTTGCCTAACAAAAATCTAGAAAGTTTACGTACCGAAAATACCATGGCAAGAGCCTCGAGTTCCGGTGAACTATAATTTCGTTCGCTGGTGTTCAGTTTTCGAGAGACGTAGTATACTGGGTACAAGATTTGGTCGTGTTCTTGGAGAAGCACACCTTCAATGGCTACGGAGCTCGCATCACATCTTAATCTAAAAGTAATATTCAAATTTGGCAATTTCAGAATAGGTGATTTAGAAAAATATGACAGAATCTTATTAAATGCTGGCCTTAAACATTCACTGTTTACAATCACGTTGGGATGTTTATTTGTTAGTAGATCAGTGAAACATTTGGTCAATTCAGCAAAATGAGGAATAAGAGGAACATGATGAGAGAGAGAGAGAGAGAGAGGAATAAACTGTCTATAATAGTTTAAAAGACCTAACACACTTCGCAACTGTTTCTTAGTTGTTGGAAGCGACAATTTCAAAATTCTGGACATGATGTTCTCGTCAGTTGATATAAAGCCATTTGAGATCTTATAGCCCAAAAATGAAATTTCCTGAAAGGCTATATCAACTTTGGAAGGTTTTACAGTCAGTCCATGATGTCTAATCCTGTCAAATGTCTGCTGTAGTGCTGTTATGTGCTCTGTCATGTCCTTTGTGTGTATGCAAATGTCGTCCATGTACCAAATGATGTTAGCAATATCTGTCAAAAGAATTCTTGTCATTCTGACGAAGGTAGCTGGTGCATTGACTAATCCGAAAGGTAGTTTACACCATTCGTATAAACCCCACGGTGTGGCAAATGCAGTCAGATGTATACTATCAGGATGTACAGATATCTGCCAGTAGCCTTTTGTCATGTCAAGTTTAGTAAATTAACGTGAGTCAGATAGTTCAGTCAAGATGTCTTCACAGTTGCTCATTGGTTCTAAATCCAACTGTGTAATGCTGTTGAGTTTACAATAGTCCACACAAAGTCTAATAGTGTTGTCCTTTTTGCGTACTAAAACTATTGGTGAACAGAAATGAGATTGTGAACGTCGAATGATATGATTTACTTCTAAATAAATGATTTCTTGATGAAGTTTTTCTTTATAGTGTATAGGGATGGAATATGGTCTACACTTAATAGGAACGTCAGATGTTAAGATGATTTGGTGTTGCACTAAATCTGTCTGTCCTGGGCTGTCAGAAAAGATCGTCCTGTATTCTTGTATCAGTTGTCTGCAACTGTCAGTCTGTGTCTGCGTCAGTTTAGGATTTACCTTAATGTCCTGTCAGTTGGACGTCGTGTCAAGACCTGGTGTCAGTATCTCGTCAGTGTCGTTGTCGTCCGTCTGGTCCACTATGGAGGTGCTTGCTGCAGTCTCTACTTGCTCGTCTTGCCTGTGGTGATATGGTTTGAGCATGTTAATGTGGAAAATTTTATGTTTGTCCCTAACTGCAATCTCGTAATCTACCGTCGAAATTTTTCGTAGCACTTTGAACGGTCCTTGCCATGAGTCAGTTAGGAGATGTCTATCACTTGGCAAAAGAAGAAGAACGTCCTGTCCTGGCGTCAGTGTAATAGTTCTATTTCCTCTGTTAGCACATTGTCGGTAAATAGCTCCTGATTTTTGGAGAGCTTCTTTAGCTAACATACATGATTTCATAATTCTATCACGCAATGATGTTACATGTTCATATGGTGAAATGGGTATAGACAAAGTTGTACTTTCAGTCAACATAGATTCATACAGAGATAATGGGCCACGTGGTTGTGCACCATATAACATTTCGAATGGTGAGAACCCAGTGCTGGAATGGGGCACTTCCCTATATGCAAACAAAATTGCAGGCAGATAAGTATCCCAATCTTCAGGATGTTCTTGGGTTACCTTAGAAAGCATATGTTTCATATCGCCATTAATCTTTTCCACTATACCGGTAGAATGTGGGTGGTATGGACTGTTGAAGCATTGTTTAACACCCAACATTTTGGTAAAGGCTTGTGTAGCCGAGGAAATAAACTGGCTACCCCGATCTGAAAGGATGGTATCAGGGAATCCTACCCTCGCAAAAATATGAAAGAACACTTCCATGATGTCTTTGGAAGTTATGTTCTTCATTGGAATCGCTTCTGGCCAACGAGTACATAGATCAATAAGTGCTACAATGTATCTATTACCTTTAGATGTTATATGGTTCAGAGGACCAACTATATCGACCGAGATCTTTTCAAACGGTCTACTAGCCAAATCAGTAACTTGCAATTCAGCTTGTGGGTGTTTACCCTTTTTGACAAGCTTTTGACAGATGTCACACGATCTGCAATACTGTTTGGTATCGTTGCAAAACTTTGGCCAATAAAATTGAGTAAGTAACCTTTCTCTAGTTTTAGCATACGCCATGTGTCCTGCAAAGGGTATATCATGAGCTAGATTCAATGCTTGTTTGCGGTTTTCTAACGGTAGCACTGTTTGTTCTATAGTGCTGGAACCTTTGGTGTAGTACCGTGTTAGAATTCCGTTCTTCAGAGCAAAGTACCATTGAGAATTCTTTGCTACTCTTGGCTTTTGGCCTACAAGTTTAAAATACTTTTGCAGAGATCGATCGGCTTTTTGAGATGTTATAAACGTCTCCCTGGTTGTCTCAGGAGATGTTACAACTGGACTTACTCGTTGTAAAGCCTCTGTTTGATCGATTCGATCTTGCATCTGTGCAGTAGATCTAGTTACTGCATTTACTACATTACAACGATCATTCTCATCACACATTGATGTTACATTCACACAATTACATTTTGAAATTTAAATATTGAGCACAACCCACTACTGGCAACGCCGATCGCATTATGGTATGAACCTAAGGCCTATCCACGTCAATATGGAAGCACTATACTCGAGTTTCGCCCTCATTTGAGCTCGTCAGTAGTGCATATCCCTGACCGGATCCGGAAACAGTCCCGGATCACGCATGTGATTATTGCTCACTGGAATTAGGAGGCCTGGTGTTCCTTGCCGGTGAGAAGTCCTGATCGTTCGGGTCCCATCGATTGACGGACGTCGGTCGCGGCGATTGGGCAATCTTGAGCATAGCCTACGATGGGTAGCGTTGTGATATTCTGTTGTGATAATTTGGTGTGTCCAGTGTGTGCCGCGTGGTTACACACCCGCTTCACATGCGTGATCCGGGACTGTTTCCGGATCCGGTCAGGGATATGCACTACTGACGAGCTCAAATGAGGGCGAAACTCGAGTATAGTGCTTCCATATTGACGAGGATAGGCCTTAGGTTCATACCAGAATGCGATCGGCGTTGCCAGTATTGGGTTGTGCTCAATATTTAAATTTGTACATTCATTTACAGGTGGTAATACATCATGAATGGTGATTGGTGATGAAGGTGAAATGGTAGTATCAATATTACAACTGACAGTTGATGTACTACTGTCATGTGGTATGTCATTCACTTCAGGAAGGTTTCCAATGATAATATCGCAGCAAGGATTGGTTAATGCTGCGCATTTAACCTTTCCTGTAAGGAATGGTGTAGTTATATATGCCCATGCAAGTGGATATTTCTCTATGTTCCCTGAGAATGTCCTGCATGTGACATATTTACCACTATATTGTGATGGTAAAATATAATCTCTCTTTACACCAATGAGAGTACTCCCGCTATCACGTAAAACTGTGGCAGCTCTACCATTAACATACCCCTGGTGGATGTTTAGTTTACCTTTGGAGTTTACTACAGAATTTGCCTCCTCACTGGTAACAGGTATAGAATGGCCGCATGTTAACACGCCATCCTCATGAAATTGATCATATATGGTACATTTTTCCTGATGGAACACCTCAATGGAATGTGCTGAGTTTACTGGGTGATCTTGTACACTTTCATCTTCTGATGAAGAACTGTCAAATATGGCTGCATTAGCCTTTTTGGTCATTGACTTGCCTTTACAATCTTTACGCCAGTGACCATAAGCTTTATAAAGGTAACATTTGGTAACTTTTCTATAGTTCTTCCTTTCTTTATCTTGCTTAGAAATGTAATTATGCAAGTACGTAGTGTACCCAGGGTGTTGGTCGCACATATCATTCTCATTGTGTTTATAATCGCAATATTTGCACTGATACAATTTCTCTGCAGCTTGTTTATAAGGTCTTTGTTTGGTATTTGACCCTGCCTGATATTTGCCATATGTAGCTGCTGCTACAAAGTCTGTGCTGGTCAGACTACTAGAGAAACATTGCTTATTGGCTGCAAAATAACCAGAGCCACGACTTTCAATCTGTTGAACACTTTCACACTGACATTCCAACAAAAATTTAGAAAAAGGGGTGGGAGAGATGCGATAATCTTATCTCTCAACATAAGATCAACTAATTTGTCATAAATTCCATTTACTTTGGCTGCTGACAGCCATTTAGAAAAAATATTTTGAATTTCTGAGATGTAATCAGAGAACGTGTGTGTTGGCTTAGGAGACAACTTCCTAAACTGTTCTCTATAACCTGATTCATCCAGTAGAAAATGTGACATAATTTTAGATTTAATGTAAAGATAATCTTCTTTCAGGTCATTTGGGATCGACTCTATGACTTTAAGAGGTTCCCCCGAAAGACTTCTTACATATACTATCCCCCATTCAGGTTTTGGAATTTTGTAATGATCCATAACAAATTCAAAGTTTTGGGTAAATGCTGCTATGCAATCACCTGTGTTGTAACTTCTGATCAGACCTTGGTACTTCTTATGAGGTTGATCTTTGTCTGTTTCTCTATTCACTTTATCTTTAGAACATTCAGCTTTTAGCTGTTCAATTTTCAGTTGTGTTTCTTGCTCTTCTTTCTTACTTTGGGCTACGATCTCAGCTTGCCTCACTGCAGCTTCTGACTGTTTTAGAGCAGCTTCTGATTGTGCTTGTTGAAGCTTTAAAGCAGCTTCTGATTGTGCTTGTTGAAGCTTTAAAGCAGCTTCTGAGTCTGCCTCTTTCATTTTCAACGCCCTTTCGGCAGCTCTTTCATTCCGCTCACCAATCTGTTCTTGTTTCACAAGATATTCTGCATATTTACTTTCACTCTATGTTCTCAATCCCTCACCAGACATATTCATTTTTAATCGTTTAAAGAAGACATGATGAACAATAGGTATGATGGAATAAATATAAACAAAATTACTTATGATGTTAGTAAGTTACAAATATTTATAGCACAGTTAATGTCTAAAGCCAGACTAACGAAAGTATAAAGAGAGATGAAAAAAATGTATACTCAAGTAATCCTTGGGTAATGTGCTGTTCAGTGGTGCTCGAAATCACTCTGGAACGTCTTTCGGGTTGACGCACAAAAATTTTTGAAGTTCACCAGACTCAGGTAAAGTTGACACAAAAACCCTGTACTTTTTAAACTAAACGAAATTAGAACGTTTGTAAATGTATGGTGTGTGTAATGTCACTGAAGTCTGTAAAGGTTTGTATGCTGTCAAGTATTATTGTTAGTCGTTACCACAATCAACAACTTTCACGCTCACACTAACCCTACTCAATGACATTCAAGGGCACGGCCGCCATTTTGGATTTTAGGTACAAAATTTGTTGAATTTAGTGATAAGTCTGAAGACGCCTCGGTTGGCTTCAAATAATATCTTCACACTTATAATTTAATTAAATCAACTCTATTAAATCGTTACTTTACCTTAATCTATGACTTGCGCACTTCTATCGGCATTTTCACATCGCTTCAAACTCGGACAAAAAAAATTTACAAGTTCGCATTTGGTTCAAAACCCGGACGAAAGCCACCACGTTCGCACTTGTCAGAGTCTTGCGTAGAGCAAGATAAGTAGCTCGTTTTCTGGCAAGTGTGAAGCAATATCAAACTATCAAATCACACGAAGTGAATATCCGAAAGTATTATTCACACGCTTTATTTACGCGCTGCATTTATTATCGCACAAACATCGCGCAATGACACTCCATAGCAATCATTACGGCATGAACAATATTACTACAATACATAATAATACATGCAAGCAATAAACATCTCACTTACAAGTCAAACTATTCACGCGTTCGAATCAGTCTCCCACTGTCGTACAGGCTAGCTCTCAATGCAGATTCAAACACTCCTCGCATACCCATGCGACCTGTCCATTCAAACACCTAAACCCGTCTGCCAGTTCTGGCGTTCTACACGCTACACGCCAGTCGGCGCTCACGTCAGCTAGTGTGACCCCTGCAAGGTTCACGGGTTGTACTGCTGACCAGCGGTCGTTTAAGCTTCGCTCAATTGCTGTGCTTGGCTGCTTATCCGGGCGTCGTCGAAGACGCCGCGTTCTCTCTGCAGTGTTTAACATCACTCAGGGTTGCGTGTTGTTATGTTGTCTGGCGTTGGTACAGACAACGCGTCGCAACCTCGGATGTGAGACCTTGACAGCGAGGGACACTGGTAATAGGGAAAGCCAATCCACATCCAAAGATCAATCGAGTGCACTGAAGTAGTAGCACGTGTAGGGACTACGCTTGAGTTTAAATCGAGCGAGCACAAATAAATAAATGCTTGCTTGCTTGTGTTCGCTGGCTGTGAACTCCAGCGTGAAGTCCTGTATGTCGGATGAAAACATCCTGTTGTCCAACATCAGTGTGATGTCATACAGGACCTGGGGTTTGCGTGAGTATCCGTTGTCCCATGTCTGACTTATTGGTGTGCAGACTGGTGGTTCCCCGCCATGCAGACATACTCTCTGGCTTCGGAGGAATCATCGAGCCTACTGATGTTAGCCAGTTCCCCGATGGGACCTGTTGCCCAGGACGCACGACGTGGACGTGTCAGCAGGTCTCTGCCAATATAGATCCCGGACCTGGTGCCTTGGAAACACCTCTGCGCCCCAAATAAATAAATAAAACAACAACATAACGTTAAAGAATGAATGCAACAATAAATACCATTACGAAAAACATGGAAAGCAGAAAAAAGATAGACTGACAGTAACAGAAAGAAAGACAAAAAGTCAGAAGGACAAACATAACGAAAGAAGAACAGAACACACCATACACAGAAGACAAGAAAGTTAACAGGGAATGAAAAAAAAAAATATAAAAAGGTCAGGAATGAAATACAGAAAACAAGCACACAAACAAAAAAGAAATATCAACCAAGACAGACAGATGGACACAAGAAACAAATCACATAATACAAGAAAACGGTCACGTAACTTGACATAAAGCAAGAAGTAAACAAGGAAATCGATAACGAAGAAAAAAGGATGAAGGTTTTAAAAAAAAACAACAGATAGGCAGGCAGGCGAGGAAACGAACAGAAAGAAATATAAATGAAATGAAAGAAGGAGGATGGGACAAAAGACAGGAAACAGGAACATTAGAAAGACAGAGAGACAGACAGACAGCAGTAAATGGAAAGAAAAAAGGGAGAAAGAAAAAAAAGAAACAAAAGAAAGAATGTTAGGCATGAAAACGGACGTAAAATAACAAGAAGCAGGAAGGAAAGAGAAAGACAGATAAAGAAAGAAAGGAAGGAAGAAAAAAAGAAAGAAAGAAAGAAAGAAAGAAAGAAATAAATAAAGACCAGAAAGAAAGAAAGTACAAGAGAAAGCAGAACAGAAAGAACCGGAAATTATTGTCATAATTCGGAGCGTATTTTTGCAGAAACGATAATTAGCATAAAGATCACACGACGCCCATTACCCGCGAGGTTGTAAGCTATCGCAAAATGTCGGCCATTGGAAAATTCAAAACCCCACACAATGGCAATTAGACATAAAAACAAAAAGCCGAGGTAATTGTATCGTCATTTTGCCATCATCGTGATTATTGCCATCCTAATAATCATCTTCATTATGGCCGACCACACTTAATTAGATGATGAGACGGGAAATGAACTGTGGAGTCCCGCGATGACTCGGCATTCGAGGATAGGATGAAGTTGCCATGACAACGGAAGTACGTAATAGTTCAAGGGCGGAGCACAAAGGTTAAGTGATAATGAGTGCAATTAAATGCGGACCAGGGAGACATCGGGTAAACTATTATGTGTTCGGCTATAGGAAGTGCCATTTTATGTCACAGGAGCACGCTTTGCTAAAGGCCTGGGTGAATGTTACCTGCCTACCTGCATGTACCGGCTCTATGTTGAAGGGGTTACGGACGCAATTGGCAATCCCGCATACTGCGTTCGAAACACAACCTCGGGCGATTTGGCCGCAGACCGCCTTGTGTTGATTTTTTATAAAATGCTATGAGTGCCAGTCGTTCAGAAAGCAATGGCAAACTGCGGAATGTAAACTTGCAAAGAAACCAATCAATCAGTTAGGTGCCGTCTCCACAATGAAGGTTGGCTACAATGGGTCTCCAACACTGTCTCTCGCCCAGATTGTACATTCTGTCAGGCTGATATTCGTCCATCTCTTGATGTTATCTTCCCACTTGTATCGTTGTCTACCTCTTGCTCGCTTGCCCTCAACCTTGCTCTCCAGTATGGTTTTTATAAGAGTATCATGAGTGTTAACGTGACCGAAATATTTCACTTGCTTCCTCTTTATTTCTTCCATCAACTCTCTCTTCATTCCCAGTTTTTCTAGAACCTCTGCATTTGATTGGTTTTGTTTCCATGAAATATGACGTTTTCGTCCGTATATCTACATCTCCGATGCGACTTTCTAGTTGCTTGTTCAATGTCCAGGCTTCCGCGCCATACTGTAGCGTTGAATATACATAGCATTTGACAATTCTCAATTTTAATGCGTTGTTAATCTCTCTAGATGTTAATACTGATTTCATGCTGTTGAAAACATTTTTGGCCATTCCTATTCTCTTTTTGATTTCTATTTCACTTCTGCCATCATCTGTTATTATATGTCCAAGATAGGAGAAACTTGTTACTCGTTCTAGTATCTCCCCGTTTACTGTGATGTTCATTGATGACCTATCCTTTTCACTGCTAATAATCATAGTTTTTGTTTTTTTGGATGTTAGTATTTAAGCCACATTCTGCACTATGCCTGTTTACTTGTTCCTCTAGGTCTTGTAACTCTTGCTCGCTTTCTGCTAGTAACACTGTAACGTCAGCATACCTAAGATTGTTTATGATTCTTCCATTGATGTAAAGTCCAGGCAGTTCAACTTGTTTAAAAATTCTTTCTGTGTACATTTTGTAGAGGCTTGGGGACAACACACATCCCTGCCGTACTCCTCTTTTTATCTCTATAGACGACGAATAGTTATTTCCGCATCTAATAGACGCCACTTATTCCCAGTACAAGTTACTAATAAGTTTGTTGTCCTTTTCGTCTACTCCTATATCTTGACATGTAATTAGTCGTTCATGTTGTACTCTAGCAAAAGCTTTCTTGTAGTCTATAAAACAAACATATATACTTTTCTGAACTTCTATATATTTTTCAATTAACATCCTCAAACAGATAATTGCTTCTCTGGTGCCGTTGTTTTTGCGGAACACAAATTGTCCTTCAGCTTCTTCCCCATCCATTTTATTTTGAATTCTTTCTTGCATGATCTTGAGTAATATCTTAGTTATATGGCTCATTAAGCTAATAATTCTGTAATCCTCACAATCAACAGCTCTTGGCTCTTTGGGTAATGTGATGAAAATGGATGTTTTCAAATCCTTGGGGATGTGCCCAGTATTATATATATCATTACATAATTCTGTGACAGTATCAATGCCATATCATCTCTGTTGTTATCTAGTCAGGACCTGCAGCCTTTCTTTTTTTCATCTTTTAGTAGTCTTCTCTTTTTCACCCTTTAATATTGTCACGTTGTTCTTTTTCACGTTGTTCTATTGTCACGATGAAAGACCTGGGAGTAAGAATCGGCACAGCCAGACGCGAGAGGTACATCGGGAAAACAAAGCGCCTCGTCAACCAACACAGAACTGGCACTATTAGCCACCGGACGCTGATGCATATGCTGGGGGGAAGGATCTGAGCACCTATGGACATGTCCGGAGTGCAACGAAGATACCCCAACTGATAACTAACTAACTAACGTTGTTCTTTATAATCACTAAGTGACATGGTCGTTGTCTAGGGTTTTAATGTTCCTTGTATGTCACTATGGAGTGTAAGTAGATCTAGCCATCTATCTCACAATGCAACTCACCCCAGTAATACACATCCAATCAGTCATTAAACAAGATTGAGTTGGCGCACATAATCCTTTAATACAGAAAGAACACGGACAAACAGAACATCCTTGTATATCCAGAAACCATATAATCCATAGAAGATATATATACTCCTCACAACTTAACACGCACACATCAATGCCTTCTCAAGGCTTGCTGAATCTCAAACTCACAAGACACTTAGTCCAGCTACTATCCACGGCTGGACCTCACACAATACAACCCACACACTGGGACTAGTCTCCACTAACTATCCAACCCACTCTGGGTTCAGGCCTTCATCAAATATCCAACCCACTCTGGGTTCAGGCCTTCATTAAATATCCAACCCACTCTGGGTTCAGGCCTCCATTAACTATCCAAACCCCACTGGGTTTTTATGCCTGCATTTACAACTAGGAGAACAACACAGGACGGAGATCTATATCCAACTCCGCTCCTTCTCCTTTTACTACCGATCCGCTCGGAGTCCAAAACAACAACTGTCCAAAGCGACCCAACTCTCAGTCGGTCCCAGCTTCAACTGTACTTCAAGTCTCTCGACTTCACACCAAACTAAACTCTCTCTCACCCCATCCAGCCTGGGGGTCTGCACTCACCCTCACCATTATTTTTCATGGCTTGTTGTTTTTCTCGTAGTCTTGCTACACAGGCCACTCCCCTCAATGTCACTGGCCCAGGCATATGTCATTACCCCCCTCTTAAAAGAAAACATCGTTTTCAAATGTTGGGAGACTAATACCTATCAAATATTTTACCCCGACATCTTGCCTGAGTAGCTCTAAGTATGGCTCCATCTCACTTTAGGAACCACCCTAAATAATACATCGAATAGTCATAGTACACTACCATATTATCAACACATCAATACCACCAACTTTCCATATTGTGTACCAATGCATGAATTAAAACATTGCATAATAATGAATACATCATAAAAAACATAATCTTTGTGTACCCGCATGTTTATTACTCTCTTCAATAACACACAACCCATGTAACTTTACTAATAATGGGCCAAGAATAAATGTTGAGGCGCTGCATTGCTATGTCTTCCATCAACTATCTGGAGAGTTTGTGTGTCGACCATATATCAGATGGTTCTTTTCTTGCATCAACCCACCTCTGATTCCTATCGATGCTGTGTCTACCCTTCATGTATCCCTGCCTCATGTTCCATATATCTTTAAAACATCTGTTTGCTAATCCTAACCCTGGTTCAGTGATGTCGTTAACCCTCTTTTGACCTGCCTTCACTTTGCTATCTGCATATTGTACCGTTACACTGGAGTCTCTGTTTAGTCTGACCTCTTTATTAAATCCTGGCCAATCTACCTGGCATCCTGCTCTCTGCTGCTTACGCCTTACTCCTATGTGCCCTACACATGCCCTATCCTGAGCTGTTCTAGTATATCGGTCTCTATGTGCTAAGGGTACCACTCCTTGCCCACGTGCAGTTCTGCCATCTGAAAACCGGCGAGTGAGAACATTGTTCTTCATTCCGAAGCAATATCTACCCTTCTTTGATTGTCTCTGTCTCACTTTACTACACCCTTGGAAACATTTGTCCAGAGTATTATGTTTTCTCTGGGATTCCCTACAGCTATATTTGTGATCCATTCTCACCTGCTCAGCAGTCCCATCCTTGTCCTCTGTGTCTACTTCAAGTGCCTCTTTTTCTTCAGCTATACTCTCTAATTTAGGTTTTCTTTTAGTAACTACCCCGTTACTACTTACACTATATATCTGGTCCCAATAAACTACTTCTTCTTCTGTACAATCTTTAACTCCTGCTACATTTCCTATGATCAAATCCGCCACTGGTGCGTCCAGAACACACGCTGTCACTTTTCCTGTGATATATGGTGTTTTCACTGTTATCACGGCTAATGGGTAGAATTCTACTGTCCCATTAAATGTTATGGATCTAATTTTTTCCCTGTGTAATCCGAGGTATGCACTAAACTTTTTCTAACTCCGATGGACGTACATCGGAATCCCTAATTGTTAACGCTGGCCTATCATTAACAAATCCATGGTACATCTTCAGACTACCTCCTTCATGCACTGCTGATCCTGCTTTAACTGTGTGACCACATATTAAGACCGGCTGACCGTCTTTCTCAAAAAGAGGTTTACATCCACTACAATTTTCATTGTTAAGCGTCTCAATTACTTGCGCTGCAATTGAGTGCTCTGTTTCTCTCATCCTACATTGACGTGCCCATTTTTGCCACATTTGAAACAGATGATCTCCTTCCTTACGTTACTCGTTGGCTCATTGGATGGTTGTACATCACACTGTGCTGCCTTGTGTCTCCAGCTCCCACAATTCCAGCATCCGGCATAACTATTTGGACGTCTCTGAAAATTCCCCTTTTTGTATGGGTAACGTCCTGCTCTGCCAAAATGATTTTCACGGAAACCATTATCTTGAGACTCTTGTTGTTCATACTTCTGTGCTGAATCCACACTTTTCGCCCTTGGTCTGATAACTGGATTCTGGTCCTGTTTTGTATACGCTGCACAGACTATTTCTTCACTCATTTCTCTACCAATAGAACTGTTTGGATGTGCAGTCATGTAATTTTGCCCTAACTAAGACATTGTATCTATGTCCTTTGGCTTACGCTCTTCAAAGAAAGCCACTAAGTTAGTATTGCATGAAGATAATACCTTGTCTCTTAATACTAAATCCACTAATTTATTAAAATCTTTCCCTACTTCTGCAAGCTCCATCCATTTATTAAATGTGTTCTTTACTGTGTTGACAAAATCTGTAAAATCCTGATTTGACTGTGGCCATAATTGTCTAAACTTTGTTCTATATTCATGCTCAGTTAGTTGGAACTTCGTAAGCAAACGTTGACGCAAAATAGTGCAGTTGTTTCTTTCTTCCACAGGTAAATTAAACATGGTATCTAGGGCCTTATGCGTCAGAAACTCGCCTAGCCGCATCGCATATTCTTCTTCTGGGATGCCTAAAGTTTTCGCAGATGATTGAAATCTGTCAAGATTCGATTCAAGGTTGTCTCGGTCCGTAAAATATGGCAGTTTTAGTCGCTGTGACGACTGCGAAGGTCTTCTGCCTTCCTCAATTTTACCCTTCGATGATATTTCTAATTTTTTTAGCTCAATTTCAGCTTCCCTCTTGAGCTTTTCTTTCTCAATTTCTATTTTCATTTGTGTCTCTCTCTCTCGTCCTGTAGACGCTTGATTTCCATTTCAGCTAACTTTACTTCCTGTAGGTGTTTTTGTTGTTCCATTTCTAGTTTCAATTGTGTCTCTTTCTCTTCCTGTAGACGCTTGTTTTCAATTTCAGCTAACTTTACTTGTGTGTCTCTCTCTCTTCCTGTAGACGCTTGGCTTCAGCTACCTTTTCTTCCTGTCGGCGTTTAGGCTCGCGTTCATTATGCCTCTCCTCTCTTTCCCAGTGCTGAACATTTTTCAATTTTGCTTCTGCAAACTCCTGTAACTCTTTACCCTTCAGGCCTAACCGTTCACCTGCTTCAATATATTCCATTAAAGTAGGCATCTTGTACTTGTGGACACGTTGCTGTCTGTCAGCCACCTATAAATGTAAAGACTCTGCTGCTAGTCTTTGTGTACCTTCCCTAAGTACACCACCTCTTGCTGTGTACGTAAATTCGTAGTACTAATAATATCACTCTGTGCTCACCCAGTCCCTCCACAAGCACTAGGTAGTGAGGAGGAGGGAGGTATTATCTATATTCCCTCGAATATATGCCAAATAGCTGTAGACAATTTCTGGAAATATTGTTAAACATACATATACATACACACACGAATGTATGATACGATAAGTGAAGTCTCTAAAACGCTAGACGCATAGGCTGGTGAAACGCAGACGGATGATTACATAGCAATAAAAACCACTAACATTGACATGCCCATGTAAAAACGCAACTGTGCGCGTAATATATAAATATTAACTGACACAGACCACTAGACAGTAGAAATGACGAAAGATCACAATAATAACATATATCCGAAGAAAACAAATGTCATATGTAAATATAATGAAAAGAAAACACAAAAATATAACACCAAAATATACACCGATCTGACGTTAAACACAAAATGGCACGGTATATAATCCAGGACCGTCCCTGCAGAACCAAACAAACCGACCTTTCGATTTAATTCCCAGAAAATATATGGTGCACCTCAGAAAATAACTTTTTGCCCTGTCTCGTTCGCGAAACAACACAAAAATCTCCTACTTCTGACAAACACTGGACCACATACAAATAATTGCGTAACACCCGACAACAAATATATAAGACAATGAGAGCAAACAAAATGTCTAAATGGTTGGCCGACCCAATGAAGTCTTCAGTTTGTTTGAAATAGTTTTTCACAATAGGCTGGAAGTGTCTGTTGGCTAAAATTACGAACTGTCTACGACGCATAAATTCCAAAACGACTTATTGATTTGTTGAGTGGTTACTGAATTTCACGTGGTGATCACAAGTTCCAATTGTCGAAAAAGTTGAAGGTGATAGTAATTATCCAAAATGTTCTGTCTCGACACAGTCCGTCACGTTATTGTACTTTCCCTGGCCGTGGTGACAACAAAGCAATAATACAAACGTTTTTCTACCTTCGTTACGGAGATGGCGCTTTGCTGTATCATATATGTTCTGGATTGCCGTTACCCGACAAGATTCAAAAATTTTTTTGGCAGCAAATGTCCAGCACTTTAACTCTGTACAGTCATTTCATTTTTATCAACTGTATGCAACCACAATTGCGGTGATGATACGTAATCCTTCGATGTAAAAATGTTTGCTCATGACAGAGTAATGATAACAAAGGGATTTCAACAAAGACGAACACTAAAGTCTGGTTTTCGTTCAAAGCAAATTGTTTTGTTCATTCACAATGAGTCATCTTGACCACAATAGGCCGTGGAAATTTCCTGAGTATCTTTACTCCATATCACACCCTGACTCACACTGTGAACTCAATGTCTCTTTATCACCTTCAGTGGAAAAATCCTTAGTAAACAATTTCCACACAACCTTCTCAGCCCCAACACGGCTGCTCTTTTACTCCGTGGAAAATCACACTTTACACCGACCTCCAAAACAGCACTGACCCTCTGTCAACCTGACCTTGACCCCCGCAGTCAACCTCAGTCAGTATCTCAGTCAGTACCTCAGTACATCTTTATCACAATTATCCACACTTAATCTGTCTGTAAAATGCCCGGAAACTTTTCCGTCATACACAAACACTTTCCACTTCTGCCCCAGCACCTGGTCGCTGGTGTCCCTCCCGTCCTATTAACGGCGTCGAAAAATCTTGACCAGTCGACCTGCGACCACACAGTGCGATTGCCTTCAGCACACACACACACACGACTGTCAATATCTTTGATTTTCAATCCTGTCTTCTCCACAAGACAGTTTATTTTCTTTGTGCGCTCTTTGTGACAAGTGACCAACCCCGTCACCCCACACTCTCCGTTGATTTGTGCCGTGTCTTCTCAACGCGCGCTGTTTTTGATGTGCCGAGGTGTACTTTCGTGAACTGTCTTGCTATCAAATTTACCTGTAGTGACCTTCTCGTGAACTATGTGCTAGCCACTTCCCACACGGAGAAAACCCAGTGTTTATATCGTGGACACGCTCCGCTATCCACCCCTCTCTCTCTCTCTCTCTCTCTCTCTCTCTCTCTCTCTCTCTCTCTCTCTCTCTCTCTGAGTGAGAAATTTTATTTTTTATCTGGTTTCTCCTGAACCCTGTATTACTTCTCGGACACTTTTGGCATTGACTGTCTACTGAAAATGGTGTTTATTCCTTGTGCCATAATTGTCGTTGTAATTGGGTCTCAGAATAATGTCTCTGATCTTAGTATCCTCTCTAATCGACGAGTTCACAGATAAACAGAATGACAACAATGTCTATAATGCAATGGGTTTCTTGATCGGACGAGCTCTCAGATAATGTCACGTTGTTCTTTATAATCACTAAGTGACATGGTCGTTGTCTAGGGTTTTAATGTTCCTTGTATGTCACTATGGAGTGTAAGTAGATCTAGCCATCTATCTCACAATGCAACTCACCCCAGTAATACACATCTAATCAGTCATTAAACAAGATTGAGTTGGCGCACATAATCCTTTAATACAGAAAGAACACGGACAAACAGAACATCCTTGTATATCCAGAAACCATATAATCCATAGAAGATATATATATATATATATATATATATATATATATATATATATATATATACTCCTCACAACTTAACACGCACACATCAATGCCTTCTCAAGGCCTGCTGAATCTCAAATTCACAAGTCACTTAGTCCAGCTACTATCCACGGCTGGACCTCACACAATACAACCCACACACTGGGTCTAGTCTCCACTAACTATCCAACCCACTCTGGGTTCAGGCCTTCATCAAATATCCAACCCACTCTGGGTTCAGGCCTCCATTAACTATCCAAACCCCACTGGGTTTTTATGCCTGCATTTACAACTAGGAGAACAACACAGGACGGAGATCTATATCCAACTCCTTCTCCTCAGACTACCGATCCGCTCGGAGTCCAAAACATCAACTGTCCAAAGCGACCCAACTCTCAGTCGGTCCCAGCTTCAACAGTCCTTCAAGTCTCTCGACTTCACACCAAACTAAACTCTCTCTCACCGCATCCACCCTGGGGGTCTGTACTCACCCTCACCATTATTTTTCATGGCTGGTTGTTTTTCTCGTAGTCTTGCTACACAGGTCACTCCCCTCAATGTCACTGACCCAGGCATATGTCAAATATGTTTAGTCCATCTTGAGTATTATACAGTGTTGGTGTAATGACCCTGCAGTCCCAAAATTAATCTTCTGTGTACTCTGTCCATCTTTTTATTATGTCAGTGTTATCAATTATAATTTCTCCATTTTTTCCTCTGATACAACCGTTTCCTGTTATATTATTTTTCTTCTATTAAATCTTTTTATATGTTCATGTAATTCTTTCGAGTTGTGTATTATTTCCAGATCCTCTATTTCTGTGCATTTTTCTGCAACTACTCTTCTTTAGAAACTTTGCACATGTGACGTATTTCTCTATCTATTAATATATACTCTGGAGTGTTCTTTGCTTTCTTTCTTAGAGATATTTTGCTCACGATTTCATCGGTTATCCATAATTGTTTTTTCTTATTTATCTTCACTGGTAAGGTGGTATTTACAATCTGTATACCGGTTTTTACACATTCTCATTTTGTATTAATTTTATCCTCAGGATTTTCACGTCTATAATGTTCCATACTTTCAACGATTTGCCCATCATATCTATTTTTTACTTCAACAAGGTATAGTTGACTTATTTCTGGTTGTTTCAATGCCGATATATCTACTTGAGGTGTCTTCGATGACCTTATTCCTGGGGTTTTAAGTTTTATTTGTAATTTTAAGACTACAGGATTGTGGTCAGAGTTGATAGCTGCACCAGGGTATGTTTTGGCATTTTTAACATTGTTTTTAAATCTATTTCTAATCATAATATGATCATGCTTATATCATGATGTAGTCGATTTGGTTTCTTATTCTACCCCCAGGGCTTTTCCATATATACAGTTTCCTAGGGTTATGTTGGAAATATATAGTAGAAGCTATAAGATTGTTTTCTTCACAGAATTGTATCAGCCGGGGCCTCTGTCGTTTCTGTTTCACATACCATATTACCCTACTATCTACTTATATTAATTTTTTCCCCCCAGCCTTTGCGTTCATATCTCCCATAAAAATTAGGATGATTTTACAACTGTCAGTTTTTGTTATAGGTCTTCATAATATTCTTCTAGCTATTCATCAGTATAGTCAGTTGCTGGAGCATACGTCTGAAGAATTGCTATGTCGAACGGTCTTGCCTTAATTTTGAGAAATATTATCCTATCTTTATGAGCAAAGAATCCACTAATATTGTTGTCTAAATTTCCTTTTACTAAAATTCCTACTCCTCTCTCGTGATTATCTCCTTCCGAGTATGAATATGTAATCTTCTCTCCTTATATAACTTGTATATGTCCATCTTGTTCCAGAAACGCCTAAAATATCTAAATTCATGTTTTGTTTTGTTTTGCTTCGGCAATAAGGTTATCGAATTTCCCTGTTTGATACAGGGTGCGTACATTCCACGTACCAATTCTTAGATTTCTCCTTCTACTTTTCAGGTAGGTATTGTCAGAATGCACCCTTTCAAAAAAAATTTGGGATGCATTCGTCATTGTGCACTTCCTTATTCACCATAGGAGTTGTCTCTCCTCTGAGAATATTTACAACAGGCTCATCTCCAGGAGGCCAAGAATTACCCGTATCGATGTTTTCTTGTTGTTGAATTACCATTGATGATTGATTGATTGATTGATTGATTGATTGATTGATTGATCTAGGAACCGACATCACATCATTCGGGGCATTCCCATAGGCGCTCCGTCCCCATCTTCAGCAGCCAGCGAAGAGTTCCAACATCAATAGTACCAGTAGCAGTCTGATTATATGTCCGTTTCTCCTTTCCTCTGAGCGTCGAGCGTCGGCCAGATCCCCTCGTCACTCCTCGGTGCCTTATTCTTGCCAGACCATGATGATTCATTTGCTCCTCCGAGGTGTACACGTGCTCCAACAAGGCCGCAACCACATCTGCCTTGTCATGCATCAATACTCCACTAAATTTTGTAGAGCCAGCCAATCTGTCCGCCTGTTTATTCCCTGGCATATCGGCATGCCCCGGAGAAAAGATCCAGGGGATGCTTGCCACCCGTGACCTCCGAAGCGAAGCAAGCCACTCTGCACGAAGCATGCCTGTCCTCACCATCCTCAGTATGCTTTCTGAGTCAGTTACAATCACGATGTGTGTGTGTGTGTGTGTGTGTGTGTGTGTGTGTGTGTAGTATACTCGATCCGGCGGAAAGCTGCAGTGACCGCCTCCACCTCCATTCTTAAGCTAGATGTTGTGGTATCATATGCCAGGCTCTCCTGCACCAAACATAGGCCATTAGCTTTAGCTATGAACCCCCAGGCACTTCTCCTACCTCTCGACACCGAACCATCTGTGTAGATAATCACATCACCCGAGCGAGCATTATCCTGAATTAGTTGCTGGATTTCTACTTCCGTGGCCCCTGCTGGCCACTCCCTGCACTCTCGGCTCAATGTGATTATAACTCTTCACAAGTCTGACTGCTCTGCTGGCACTCTGACTCACTCCTCTCCTCGCCTAATGTTCTCCTAGATGCACACATGTCTGATCGTATCCTCCGCCTGAGCCAT
Source organism: Cepaea hortensis (assembly GCA_963921405.1). NCBI lineage: Eukaryota > Metazoa > Mollusca > Gastropoda > Stylommatophora > Helicidae > Cepaea > Cepaea hortensis. Next base: position 106,548,641 of record OY992876.1, on the reverse strand, counting down.
CCATAATTTCCCTCTTATCAGTCGCCTCATGCAAAGTGTGATCTGTGTCTGCAGCTTCTCTGAGGTATGCCTTCGCCTGTATCACCTTGAGCCTACCTTCAACAGCATCAAACCAAGGATGTAACGCATTCACACTACTGGGATGTCTCTGGTGCACCCCAGTATGACACGCATAGTTTCGTTCTGTATGCGCTCTAATTTCACCAGCTGACTCTTTGAGACAGTGAGCAGTCCTAGTCCATAATCAATCACTGAGAGGATCAAGTGCTGGTATAGTGTGAAAAGCATTCTCTGCCCTGTGTCCATTGCAGCCATAGTTTTAAGTGCATTGAGTCCCTTTTGAGATCTTGTCATAACCGTCTCCACATGGTCCTTGAAGGATATGCTCCTGTCAAATGTGATCACCAGATACTTCAGTTTGTTCTCTATGCTGACATTTCCACCATCTATCGCGAGGCTTGGGACATCAGCTCTCACAATCCTGTTGTCTAGAGAGCACCATAAAACAGCCGCCCTTTCCGGGTGGATGACAGCACTCATTTCACTGCACCAGTCAATCACTTTGTCTACTGTCGCCTGTAGCTCCTGGGCCGTTTGTACCATATCTCTCTCCTGCATATATGCAAGAATATCATCTGCAAATGTTAGTATCCTTCCAACCCCTAGTGCTTCTAGGTTTGCAATCTTGCTCGTATATACTTTGAAGAGCACCGGTGAGATTGCAGATCCCTGTGGCAGTCCCGGGGTTAACATATGTGGCTCTGAGGTCCATGCACCCAGACGGAGAGCAACCCGACGAGAGTGCAGGACGGCTGTTATCCAGTTCACCTAGAAGGGATTGACCCCCTTCTCCATCAGTGCGGTCATCAAAATATCATATCTAACTCTATTGTATGCATCCACGAGATCAAGCGCCGTCACCATCGTTTCCTGTGTACTCTGGAACCCCTCATAAACGTCAAAGGCAAAAGTGGCTGCATTTGACCAGGCATCTTTTCCTGGCCTGCAGCTCACCAGGCCTCTTGGAAGAAGCTTCCCCCTTTCCATAAGACTCTTGCAGCTTGACAGCAACTGTCTTCTCTAAAACCTTCTCAAATGTATTTTGAAGGGTGATGATCCTAAAACCGCTAAGCTTTGAATGATCCTTGAACGGTTTTGGGAGAGGGATCAGATAACTGTGTACCCAATCCTGCGGTACTGATGCTGTCCTAATGCTCTGGTTGAAGCAGTCGGTCATCTCCTTCAGGTCTGCATCGCTCAAAGCCTTCATGTAGCCATACCTAACCCCATCAGGCCCTGGTGCCGTGTCTTTTGCCTTTTTCAAAATATGTTTAACATCTTCAATCCGTATGATGTCTTCATAATGCATATTCTTCATGGTTCCAGATAACTCCTCTCTAACTGCATCCCTGGTGTCCGCATCATTATGATTGGTCTGCTCTAAAAATCTGTGGAGAAACGCCTCCCCTTTCTCTTTGTCTGTTGTCACGCGCACACCATCATCTCTATAAATTGTTCCCACTGTCATAGGCCGATCTTTTCTTTGTATTTGTCTGTGCAGCTTCCAGAATTGTTGCAGTGTTTTATCACCTCCAATATCCTTCATAAAACATTCCCATTTTGCGTTTTTGGCTTCTACAGCACAGCGCTTGAAAACCTCCACCAAATCTTTCTTGACATTTTCGCTGTATCCACTTCCTCTTCGAAGTGTCTGTCGCACTTTCCTTAGCTGCTTCACTGCAGCTCTCTTTGCTTTCCAAGCATGGTCTACTTCTGGAGTCAACCACGGGGGCTGCAAAAAAAAAAAAAGGAATTTTAACAGTCCTGTTGCATGCCTCCTGTCGGAGGCGTCCAAGTAGGCTGTCGATCCACTCATACCGGAAGGTCTTGCCCGCTCTCCCAGCATTAACTTGCCTGGATTTAGAGATCAGGACTGAGCATGGCATGTGATCACTCCCATGGTCATTCTAAACAGTCCACTTTACATCAAGGACTGATGACTGGGAGACAAGTGCCAAGTCAATAGCTGTGTCTGCATTGCCAGACCTCATTGCCATTTTAGTCGGCCTCCCGTCATTTATGCAGACCACATCGGAGTACACCATGGCACCCGCAAGGGCAATTCCCTGTCGGTTTTCTCCACTACTATCCCATTCTCTGTTCCTCGCATTGAATGATCCACACATGAGTAGCCTATCACCTGGTAATTCCTCCAATTCCTTAAGCCAGTCCCAGTGTTCCTTTCTGACAAAACAGTCCACTATGGCATATACGTTTATGATGTTCCAACTTAACCACCAATCTCCATTTGTATACCTGTCACAGAATGATGATAGTTTAGTGATTCCTTGATAACTTACATATAAAACTACAATGTAGGAGGAGGGTTAACAATCGTGTACTTCATTCTGAGAGGAGGGTAAATTAAAGATCATTGACCGAGGGATATAAAAATAGGATACAGGTGTTCGCAGAGTTCATTGCCTGACGATCTGATCGGACGGACACGGGGAAACGGGGAGATCGCGTTGTGGGAAAACGAATGTAGACGGCGATCAACGGGTTCGGAAGCTTTGAAGTATTAGCGTAAGGGGAACTCAGGGAAACAGCGTAACAACGGAAAGAAACGAGCAACTAACCACTACGTGATTTCACCGCCTTTTGATGTGCAGGATACGTCAAGAGACGAGTGTTGAGGTATGTACATCAAACAATAACGGAGGATTGGACACTCAATATAAATAGTAGAAACGGGGTTTTCTGTTTAGTGTGTGTTCCAAACTGGGCTGAATTATCTATGCATCCTGAGTGGGGAAAGAAATACACGTCCCTAATGGTTGAAAGAATATGGGATATTAGTGTTTTATTCGCTAGTGTATTTCAATTCCAGGATGATAAGTGAATATATAAGGTATTATATCCTTGGCGTAATAGTTTAAGCATAGGGAAATAGATGTGTGTGCATAGCGTTTACCATTGCTTTCTATTAGTGAATAGTTTAGACTTTGGTGAATTCATATGTCTTATGTCGGTGTATCCTTCGAAAGCCTTTTCATTACGGCTGGAGAAGGACACTTACATAAGTAGTATTAAGTGGCAGACGCATATCACTTGATTTACTATACATCTCACAGGTTCCAATTCCCATCCTGATCTATCAGAGAAGATAGACCAATACGTCTTGTGTACAGGAAAAGCTTTGTTGATAAACTCAAGGCATTTCATTTGGGCGGAGATCAAATACTTCAATAAACCAAGGAAGAACATAGACAGGGTCAAATAGGGAGACGAAATAAAATATAGCCTTAAAGGAACTTTGAAAAAGAAGAAAAGGATATCCAGATAACCAAAGTAACAATGAAAAAGGAAGATAAGTTTGCAGAAAGCAAAGCCAAATAAAACTACGTACGTTTATACTGTAGACTCATAGTGAAGAAACAATAGACAAGTCAGAACATTGCTAGTCGGTAGAGACAATATGCAGGACTGTGGTGATGTGGTTTTTCCGGTGTTGGATTATTAATTTCATGAAACAGACTCTGGCGAAGTCATAGACTTACTGGAATATTATTACTTTACTGTGATCTAGAGGTGAACAGTTTTGTTTCGTTCAATAACGGATTTACCTCTAGACTCAAGCATACGGAACATCCAGGGTGAGACCTGTCCTGTTTTATGCGATGTCCTGTGGTTTGGCCGAGTGAGTGGGCGAGAGGTGATACAGAGACTAGACTATCCGAGTTCATTCTTGCACCAACAATAGAATATACTACCTACTACACCTACACAGTCCATACATACACCAGACATAGTTTTATTAATAAATATCTTATTATTGTTGAAGGAAACTGTTGTCGGAGTATGTGATGGAGGAATAATAGAGAGAGAGAGAAAGGAATAGATATATGGAAGGGAAGACAGAAGGGAGGAGTGTAGACAGAAGTCAGTCAATAATCCCAAAGAAGAAGAAGTAATAAGGTGTGCTTGTTCATTCCACGTTCCTCCCGGGAAAACAAGTTACATAAAATGGTTGAGCAGCAGGGTAATACATAATACCTACATTAAAGGACAGGCATAACAGGGCGTATGCATAGAGGGGTACCTGCATATTGGCACAGGCATAGCGGAGTACCTGCATGTTGGGACATACTTATTGGGATATAAATAAGTATACATTGATGACTTTTAATGGAAGGACGTCCATTGGATATGTCAGCATCCCCAATAAGACCTTACAGAAGTAAGGAGTTAACACTAGGCTATAGAGAGACACCAGACAGGGAAGACACCGAGTAACTATTAATAACCTCACAGGGAGACACATTTGTGTCAGACCAGAGGTAAACGAGTACAGATGAGCGAGGGCTTTCCCCAAACAATTGGGTTGCTGGTCCTTGCGAGTAACCGTGATATGCCAGGTTACTCAAACTCACCAGCCAGCGTGCTGGCAAGACCAGGCACGCAATAATAGCGATTGCACGGAGAGTAAAGTGTCCGTTCTGATCCACGCAATGTGTTGCGGGACAGACTGACTGGAGACGGTAGAGAGAGCAGGACGTATCCTTGACCAATACGATAGCTTTCTAGGCCATAGGCAAACATAGGGCTGTTCATTTAGATTGTGTAATGCTAGCATCATCTATCATCACGTTGATGTATGCATATTGTGTAACAATGATGAAACCTAACGCTCGTAGAGCCATTCAAATGTCGGCTCTGAATAAATTGCATTCCTTTCGCAAATGTCATGAATTGTTATTTCGTGCAGTGCGAAAGTAGCGGAGTCTTGAAAACTGCAGCGCACAAGTCGCTGACAGGCTAGACCTCGAATTGGTGTCAGAAGATGTGAACCAACGCCACAATACAGTGAGGATAGACCTCGAATTGGTGTCAGAAGATGTGAACCAACGCCACAACACAGTGAGGAAGACCTCGAATTGGTGTCAGAATGGTCAATGAATCAACGCCAGCGGCGAATTGGTGTCAGAAGATGTGAACCAACGCCACAATGCGAATTGGTGTCAGAAGATGTGAACCAACGCCACAATGCGAATTGGTGTCAGAATGGTCAATGAATCAACGCCAGCGGCAAATTAGTGCTCGAGTAAACACCAGTAGACCTCGAATTTGGTAGCGGTGAATTTGTATCAGAACACATTAAACGAACGCCAGCAGTACAATTGCTGTCAGATTGTAGTGAACGTTTCTGAGCAGTAATAGCACGCAGTTGTGGTATTATTCAACGATCAGTTAACGCCAACATGCAAGTGGTATTATAAACCACTGAACGAACGCTAGCTATCGATTGATATTACAAAATTCTGTACCAGAATTAATTCAATGCACGTTTCAACATTTGTGATGTGTGATATATTGCAAAGTAATACAAATTTATTGTGATACATGCTATAAATTAATTTATTTTTTCTTGTGGTGAATTATACGATCGCGAATTTGTGGAGCTTGAACCACAATTGAGTCACATTAGATCGGTAAAGTGTGAAATTCTACCAATATTATTTAGAAAGTGTGGTATTATACTAAAAGCAATTGAAAGGTATAAAATCATCAGTGAACATTACCATCGTAACCACCGTATACATTCCATTGCGTGTGATACAGCCATCAATGTCACCATTCTACGGAATCAGTAAATAGAGTAGCGACGAACTGCAGCCTAGAACGAAGGTACGAAAGAGTCGAACGGCGAAGACAAGACGACATTGACGGCCATACGACTAATCATCTCAATTATCATCTAACAATCATTCAGACGATCATATCATTCATCATTAATACCATTTATCACTATTTAGCACATTCTCATTCACCAGTCGCATGAAATATGAAATTATATTAACAACTTTATGAAATATGAAATATTTGATAGAATATGATGAATTGTGAGCTTGTATTTACATCTTAAGCGTGTGTCTAATTTTTGCTACTCTACTAACCAGAACGCAGCCCGTGTGTCAGAAAATCAAACCAGTGTGTAGTGTGAAAGATTGCGGTGGAACATCCCAAGTACCGCACTGTCCAACAAATTAGATGAGTATAGTTTCCGAATATTTTGATATGCTCTAACGTAATCATGCATCTTCTTTTCCAGTGAATGATGTACATTTACTAACACATCATTGTAAACTATTCTATGCATATTATTGTATTATCATTTTGAACTAACATTACGCCACAAAATGGCGTCACTAAATGAATGTATCCAGGCGGGCATCGCAATGGGCCACACTGGAGATAAACTAGAAAAATGGGCAAATGAAAAGTATAAAGAAGAGCTAGCTAGACAGAGGGATGAAAGAGCAATAGAAAGGCAACATCAAAAAGAAATGAAAGAGATCGAGGAGGCTACCAAACAGAAACAATTAGAGTCCGATCAAGCTACCAAACAGAAGCAGTTAGAATTAGACCAAATTATCAAACAGAAACAGTTAGACTTAGAGCAGGCCACCAAAGAAAGGCAGATACAAGTAGATTCAGAAACTAGACTAAAGATGAAGGAAATGGAGGTAGATTCTAACATACAAATAGCCTCTAGCAAACAAAAGAGCCAAGAAGAACAGAACAAATTTAGTAAGTACAAGGGCCTTATCAAACCATACACTGTAGGTGATTCAATCAGTGCATGGACTGAAAATATAGAGTTCCAACTAAAAACACAGAAAATACCTTTAGAGGATTGGGCAATGATTTACATGAGAAACCTGAGTGGGGAGCCTTTAAAAGTAATAGAATCCATACCTACTGATCTTAGAAACAATTACCAGTACATACACGATAGGATAATGCAACATTTTCTTTTGGACGCTACTGGTTACCAAATTGAATTCTCACAGATTAAACCAAAAGCAACTGAAATGTTCTTAGATTACATTTCTAACGTGCAGAGCACATTTAAAAAATGGACTAAGGCGGCTAAAGTAGGTAACAGCTATGAAAAACTAGAACAGCTAATGGTAATGGACAAAGTTGTTTCTACAGTACCTACCCCTTTTGCCAAATTCTTACAACAGTCAGATATTGAGTCCATTCAACAATTAGAGAAACGGGGATCAGCTTATTGTTCCTCTAATCGGGACATATTTAAAACAACATCATATGACACAGAAATTCCAGCTTTTGCAAATAGAGTCCCTGATAGGTCCTACAAACAGAAAGACTACAGTAAGAATGACAAACCACCTCAGAAACCACCTCGATGTAATTATTGCAATCTTTTTCACCCAACTTATTCGATGTGTGATAAGAACCCCACATATCCGTCACACCTAGAACAAGTGATAAGTAAGCAAGAAAGCAGAAGATCATCATTTAAACGTGCTGTAAAATGTTATTTTTGTTCTAGTTATGGCCATTATAGTAATAAATGTCTTGGGAGACAGAGAATGAAGGCAAACAACGCAGCCCTCATCGATACATCATCAGACGATGAGAGTGACATAGATCCCAAACTTGTCAATGTATTGCCAAAGAATGAATGTCAGAGTGTATCATCTGTAACTGATATTTTAGACTTTAAGAAATGTAAGGTATGCCAGCAATTTCATGCGGAGGGGAGATTGAAATGTGGACACGTAATATCATGTTCAAATGAAGAAGCTAATGCAGCATGTGCCTCCAGAGGTAACCTTAAGTTCCACGATGCACAGGTCAATGGTAAACCGTGCCAATGCTTAGTCGATAGCGGCAGTACTATACTGGGATTAAGGAGAGAACTTGCTAGAACAGAATATTATACGGGTGAATTTGTCAAATGCCGTACTTTCTCGGGCACCATCGAGAAATATCCACTGGCAAAAGCGCATATCAATACCCCGTTCCTTACCGGCACATTTACGTGCGCTATCCTTCAAGATCCTTGTACAGATCTTATTTTAGGACGTCTTGATGCATTGAAAGAATGTACAGACGACGACATAAAAGCCTGGAAAGATACACATATAGCCAACGCTGTAACTAAGTCAGATACAGAAACAAGGTATACTGACTTACAAACTGAAACACTACAGCTATTAACACCAAGTGGTGCAGATATCAATAATACTCAACAAAAGTTGAGCGAGGCACAAAGCACCGACCAAACACTCACACCATATTTTAACTTGTTGTGTGAGCGAAAGAAAGTTTCAAAAAATTCTTCCTGGTACTTTAAAAAGGTTAATGGAATTCTCATGCGTTATTACACATATAATAACCATGAAACTCAGCAGACGGTGTTACCTGTAACATACCGGGAAAAGGTGCTAAAAATCGCACATTCACAACCGTTTGCTGAACATTTGGGCTATCATAAAACGCGAGCCAGAATTCTATCACAATTTTACTGGCCGAAATTTTGTTCGGACATAAAATCTTTCTGTCGCTCTTGTGCTGTGTGTCAACATCGAGTACGAAAGAAAAAGCATGTAAAGACCGAAGTGCAACGGTCAGAGAGAGCATCTAGACCACTTGAGGGTATAGCGGTCGATATTACTGGACCCCTAATGCAGGTGTCGAGTGATGGAAACCAAAACTATCCAAACAAGGGTACTAAAGCGATTCACCTTAAACCAAACCAAAAGGCTGTGATTCAACTAACTGATAACTATAACATGGTACTAACATGTTGCCAAGGGCCTCTCAACGTTGAACTCAAAATATCAGATGCGGATCATGAAATATCGATAAAAGAACCCTTAGAGATATTTCATATCAACATCCTGAAACCTTACGTTTCACAAGTACAACAGACAGACGAACAGATTGCACCAACACCAAGCAATGAGACGACAGACGAACACAACACTACTTCACTAGGTAGGGAGACACACGACAGCGACAACGCAAACACGCTTAGCCAGATAACAACACACACAACTAGTAGCACAACAGAATTGGACGAGATGGAACTACCAGTTCCTACAGTAAACGTAACGGCGACAAATATCTCGACATGTAGAAATAACACATGCAATCAGACGAAAGACAGGACAAAACACCTACTGAAATGGCAACAGGTCTTCGACAGGTTAAGATTGTTTGGACACACAGCGAAGCCGTCCAAAGTAGAGTTGGGCATGGAACAAATTGACTTCCTTGGTCATACCATCTGCAGGGGCCAATTGAAAACTGATGACAGAATCGTCACTAAGATTCTGAATTTGACAATGCCAACGACCAAGAAACAGGTCCGAAGCTTACTGGGTCTTGTAAACTATTATAGTAAATTCATACCTAACCTGGCGGAAATCACCAGTGTTTTTTCTAAAACTTAGCTTCGGCTAAGTTATCTGTAAAAGATGCACGATTAATTAGTGCGTTATCGAAATTAAAACATTGTTTCAGCGTTCCACCTATACTCCGTATGCCTAATCCAAAACTCACTTATTTTTTACGCACAGACGCGAGTGCCATATCCATATCTGGGATACTAGGACAGTTCTACGACGGGACGTTCCATCCAGTAATGTACGTAAGTTGCAAGATCACTCCGGCTGAAGGAAGATACTCAGCATCAGAATTGGAAGGCCTTAGTTTGATCTATTGCGTGAGAAAGTTTCATCGATTTTTGGCAGGAGCACAGTTTGTAATCCAATCCGATAACTCTCCATTGTCTGTGATGCAATCTGGACATCCTACCAACAACATAATTTACAGGTGGGCTTTGATTCTCCAAAATTACACATTTACCATCCAGCATTTAAAAGGGTGATCTAGAGATCCTATTTCAAGATGTAGATGATCAATGGGAAATGCTGAAGAATTCAATCAGTTGTGCAGCAGAAAAAACTATTCCAAAAGTAAAGAAAGTTGGCCGTAAGACATGGATGACTGAAGAAATTTTACAACTAATGGAAACAAGAAGACAGAACAAAAATAATCCTGCCAAATATGAAGAAATTCACAGAAAAGTCAGAACCTTATGTAAGGAGGCTAAAGAAACATGGCTTGAGAAAAATTGCAGAGAAATTGAAAAACAACACAACAGTAAAAATGCGAAACTAATGCACAAAAGAATTCAGGAGATTACTAATCAAAGAACACATACATCAGCAGGCTGCCTAAAGACAAAAGATGGAAGAGTCATAATAGAAAAAGATCAGATTTTACATGTATGGTCAGATTACGTGAAAAACCTTTATGACGATAGCAGAGACGAACAATATATTGTTCAAAATAACAATGAAGGGCCAGCAATTTTGAAGATGGAGGTTCAGAATGCTCTTAATCATATGAAATCTGGCAAAACCCCCGGTCCAGACAGCGTCACAACAGAAATGATTAATGCTTTAGAAGAATATGGAATAGATAAAGTTACCAGTCTGCTTAATACAATATATGATACTGGAAACATACCTCATGAGTTATGTAATTCTGTATTTATTGCAATCCCAAAGAAATCAGGAGCCTTGGAATGTGATCAACATCGAACAATTAGTATAATGAGTCACATCACGAAGATTTTGCTAAGAATTATCATGCAAAGAGTTAGGAGGAAAATACAACCTGAAATAGGAGAAGAACAATGTGGGTTTGTAGTAGGCAAGGGTACAGTAAATGCTGTGTATATACTGAGAACCGTAATCGAACGTTCTATAGAAGTAAACAAAGATCTACACCTTTGCTTCATTGACTACACAAAGGCTTTTGATAAAGTGAGACATGTCAACATGATAAGGATGCTTGAAGATCTACAAATTGATGGGAAAGACCTTAGACTTGTAAAAAACATATATTGGAAACAACAAGCTGCCATAAGAGTTGATAATGAAGTAAGCCAATATCAGCCTATTAAGAGAGGTGTGAGACAGGGATGTGTAATGTCTCCAGATCTGTTTTCCCTGTACAGTGAAAATATTTTCAGAAATATTGAAAATATGGAAGGAATCAACATTGGGGGACGATGCATCAATAACATTAGATATGCAGATGATACAGTCTTGATTGCAGATAATGAACAGGACCTGCAAAATTTAGTAGATGCGGTTGTTACACACAGTGAACAACAAGGGTTAGAATTAAATTGTAAAAAGACACAGATTATGGTCGTCACTAGGAAGGACGAAATACCACAATGTAATATACAAGTAAATGGGAATATTCTTCAACAAGTGAATAGGTACAATTACCTCGGAACAGTAATAACATCTGATGGGAGATGCCTTGAAGAGATTAGAACAAGAATCGCCATGGCAAAAGTAGCCTTTAGCAAGATGAAAAACATACTGACCAATAAAAAGATGTCAATTGAAACGAGAAAAAGAGTGTTGAGATGCTACATAGAACCTGTACTTTTATATGGATGTGAAGCTTGGACAATGAGCAGCCAGGCTGAGAAACATCTGATGGCTGTAGAAATGTGGTTTTTGAGGAAAATGCAAAGAATACCATGGACAGCCAGAAAGACCAATGAACAAGTCCTTCAAGAAACAAATGAAGATCGTAAACTGATCAGAGACATTAGACGTAGACAGTCACAATTTTTTGGGCATGTTATGAGAAGAAATGATTTGGAGAACTTGGTGACAACTGGTAAGATCGAGGGGAACAGACCAAGGGGAAGACCTAGAAACAAGTATCTGGATGGCTTGGCCTTGTGGCATGGTCGAGACAAAAACACGGAACTGATCCACGACTCTGTTGATCGAGTGAGATGGCAGAACATGACCGCCCACGCTTACCGGCATGGCACATGATGGATGGATGGATTTAAAAGGGAGATTAAATACGATTGCAGACATTTTAAGTCGTCCTTCATCCATTCAAATACCTGAGTTACAGGAAGGAAGCGACCATACACCACCAGAAACAGTGACACTGTAATGTTAAATAACCAAGTGCCATGTGTGGTGACTAAGACATATCGTAAGTGCGTTACTATCGCCTGATATATAACTTGTGTGAATAAAACAGTGCTATGAAAAGTGTAACGAACAGACGCATAAATAACCTGCGCTGACACACTCATAAGTTAGATTACGGGAACTAACGCCAAGAGTACAGCGAACCCAGCTTACACCCCGAATCTAGAATATATTAAACCAACGCTTAAACCTCGAAGAACATTCCAGCGTTAGCTATAAACCTACATAATGTGTTAGGCAACTATATTATTACACTATCCGTCAAAGAGAGCATAAAAGACTTTGGCTGAATGAACTATGTTAGAATAGTCTACAAAGAGATTTGCTCCATCTTCACAACGCAGAGGAGGACATGAACTTAGTGTAATTAGATATAGAAATGTAACTGTGATATATGTACATTATTATTTTATTTACAGTATCTATAACTTCATTTTTCTATTATTTATTCTATTGCAAATTGTGTAAACGCATATATAACTTTATTTTCTTATTTGCTTAGTTAGAAATCACCATCATTTAATTAATAACCCATTTATTAAAACATCCATTATAGAAATACAATTATTAGATCTTATACTAGTTAATTAACTTATAATGATAATTATTTATACATCCATTTAGCTAATATATCATTTCAAAACTAACATCAATCATTTAGGAATTAATATCATCTTTTTCACAAGTAACATTTAAGGTAATTAACCCATTTCGCTTAAATGAAAGTAATAGTAAATTATTTCCCTTTAGGGTAAGTTAGGTCAGCACACCAAATTATGGAAGTTACTACGCCAGGATTGTATAGACATGACGCGTGCAAACAAAACGCACAGTCATTTGGCTTGATTACTGTTATAATTCAGCCAATCGTTTATTGTATATATATATATTGTTTATGTATGTAATACTATGAAACATATTTTAATGACGAAAGAATGATTGATTGAGAGAACAGTATGAAAGGGAATGAAAGATGAATGAAAGAAGAGAAAATGTGAGGAGAGAATGCAAAAACTTAGTAAACATTGAAAGGAAGAGAGCGAGAGAGAAAGACAGCGGACAATTTTCTTTTCCACCGCTGGAAAAGTCTTATTTGACTTGTCTGTGTCAGCTGTGTTTTCAATGTGTTGTCGAAGGTTTTTATATGTGTTGCAGCCACACTTTAGCAGAGTATATAGACAACGTACTTTGAGCTTCAGAAAACGGAGTTGTGGTCACAAATAAAAATGACGAACGTTTGTAACCACAATAAACCGATTTGCGGCGCTCGGAGGAACACACACATTTAGTACACTAACGCATACACATATTAGAGAGTTAAGTACACTTTAGTTTATTAGAAAACACGCAAACAAACAGGAAAACGAACACGTAAAAGATGCACACACCAGTGAATCCAAAGAACAATAACTCTAAATTCAGGGGACACAATAAATAATCAGAAACCTAAAGGTAACAGTAAATATAGCTTTTTCACATGTGGAAGCAAGAAGGTGAACAGTAGAGCTATGTGTATAGAGTTGGAGGGGATATTGATGGGAACATGAACACTTGGTGCTCATGTGTTGTACTCATAATAGAGTCAACTAGAGTGTGGGTTGTCATTTTGGGCAATATGAGGAACAGGTCAAGACGGAAGTCAATAGGTGGAAGTCAAAAGACATAGGGTCAAACGACAGAAGCCAGGACATAAGTCATAAGACAACGGTTTCCGGTTCACTACCAATCCTTGAGATATCTATGGAACCAACTATACTGAGACATGGGCTACTGAATTAGCCAAGTGTAAAGATATAACACTGTGAATAAAGGTAGAAGATATTGTTTTATCCCCAAACTAGAAAGTTCTATACTTATTGGAGATCTGACAAAATTGGGACAACCAATTTTTCTTTTGTGACCAAGAAGTGTTACAAAAATGAGGAAAAGGGAAGTAACACTTCGCGGAGAGGAGGGGGACCCTGTCAGCATCACCAATAAGACCTTACAGAAGTAAGGAGTTAACACTAGGCTATAGAGAGACACCAGACAGGGAAGACACCGAGTAACTATTAATAACCTCACAGGGAGACACATTTGTGTCAGACCAGAGGTAAACGAGTACAGATGAGCGAGGGTTTTCCCCAAGCAATTGGGTTGCTGGTCCTTGCGGGTAACCGTGATATGCCAGGTTACTCAAACTCACCAGCCAGCGTGCTGGCAAGACCAGGCACGCAATAATAGCGATTGCACGGAGAGTAAAGTGTCCGTGCTGATCCACGCAATGTGTTGCGGGACAGACTGACTGGAGACGGTAGAGAGAGCAGGACGTATCCTTGACCAATACGATAGCTTTCTAGGCCATAGGCAAACATAGGGCTGTTCATTTAGATTGTGTAATGCTAGCATCATCTATCATCACGTTGATGTATGCATATTGTGTAACAATGATGAAACCTAACGCTCGTAGAGCCATTCAAATGTCGGCTCTGAATAAATTGCATTCCTTTCGCAAATGTCATGAATTGTTATTTCGTGCAGTGCGAAAGTAGCGGAGTCTTGAAAACTGACAGGCTATATGGTGCCATTTCATTTAGGTTAGAGACATTAAATTAATGTTGGGGACCTTACAGTGAGAAAGATTCGGACAGGGTGATTGTGGATAGGTGTTCAAACACAGTACTTACCTGTTCACACTTTCACACGTCTACATAAGTCTGTATCCTATATCTTCTCGTGAGGTTGTGAGAGTAGTTGTGGTGTACTGTGTGATGTCATATATAACATATAGATATTGACACATATATATTTATGTGAGATAAGTAGTACGTACTTACTGCCTTAGGGTATCTGTACTCAACCTGCTGACTTACCTTCAGTTACCTTGGCCACTCATAAACTAGAGATGGATGAATTGAGGGAAAGGGGTGAAGCAATGGGGTTGTCTGGACAAGCCCTATCCGAGTATATACAAGTGGTAGAAAGAGAGCGTCGTAAAGCAGAAAGAGAAGATCGAAAGGCAGAGCTCGAGCTTAGAAGAATGGAACAGGAGGCCAAGAAACTGGAAATGGAACAGGAGGCCAAGAAACTGGAACAGGAGGCCAAGAAACTGGAAATGGAACAGGAGGCCAAGAAACTGGAAATGGAACAGGAGGTCAAGAGACTGGGACTGGAACAGGACTTAAAGAGGTTGCAAGCAGAGGAAGCCAACAAGATAAGGGAACATGAATACCGCATGCGAGAGCTAGAACTCAAGACACAAACTAAGGGTGAAATAGATGCAGCAGAAGGAAGTTCATCTTCACCTGGGGCAACCCACATGTTTGGACATGGTTACCATGTCATGAAGTTTCCCTTGGCGGTATTTGATGAAAGTAAAGAGAATATATACCAGTTTTTGGATCGGTTCGAGGCCATGGCAGTCGCTATGGGACTGGATAGAAGCCGATGGGCTCTTAAATTATCCCAGGCATTACGTGGTTCGGGGTACGAGGTCTACACACGCCTACCACCAGGACATGAAAATCAGTACGATGAATTAAAAGTCGCTTTGATGAAGCATTATGAAGTCACAGCACAAACGTATCGGAAGAAGTTTCGATCGTCCAGAAGAGAGCCGGGAGAGCTATTCGCCGCCTATAGTCTGAGGCTGAAATCCTATCTAGAGAAATGAATGGACTTGGCAGAATTCAAGAGCGACTATGAGAGTCTCGAAGAGATGATGGTGGTCGACCAGATGCGAAAGCAAATGTCGAAACCTCTCAGAACCTTCTTGGGAGAACAAGGGGCGGAACGGATTGATGTTGTGAATAAGCTGGCGGAACGATTCGTAGAGGTACATGGGGAGACTGCGGAACTCAGTATGCAAACAAAAGGTCTGGAGAAACAAGACCAAAAGAAATCTAAGAACGGGAAAGGAAAAAAAGTGGAACCTTATATGAAGACGTCAATGGAGAGTTCGGAGAAGGTGGAGGATGGGAAGAAGAGCACCTCGAATTCTCCAGAGAAAAGACCGTGGTCGGAGAAGTGGTGTTCGATATGCCAGTCGACCTCTCATAACACGAAGGACTGCAGATCGAAACCTAAAAGTTCTTACTTCGCAGCATGCAAAGTGACTCCTACGACGGTGATCACAGACAAGGCTGAGGTCGGCGAAGGAGCTAGGAACAAAAAGGACACACGGAAACCTTGGAAGGGAAAATGTTGCACACACTGCCGGTCGAAATCACATAATACTGTGGACTGCAGATACAAGGCAGAAGACGCCAATTGCATAACCAACCTCGAGGAATCAAAAGAGGACGGCAAGGAAACGGTCAAGGAGATGGAAGACACTCCGGACCAAGAGAGGCCACCTGTGGTCGAACTGATTGAAGTCAATGGCCAGCAGGTTGTTTGTCTCTACGATACCGGTTTGGATGGGGAAGCGGTGGTGGACGCCAGCTTGGTACGCCCAGACCAACTTACAGGGGAGACCATTGAGATACAGCAGGCAATGAAAAGTGCAGTTACCATGACGCTGCCAATAGCCAAGGTGGAGATTAATTCCAGGTACGTCACGGGCATTATTCAGGCAACTGTATTAGATGACTCCCTATTTCCCGTAATCATTGGCACGAAATATGTGATCTTGGGGGTGCCCAAACAGCCCGCCCATAGGGGAACATTAACCAGTGGATCTCAAGGGAAGAAAGAAGAGGCAGAGACACTATGCGACAACTCAGAGATAGGAGAATTGCAGAGGAAGGATACTACGTTGCATCCTAGCTACAGGAAGCTGCAAAGAAGTGCTGAGCCACCAGAACGGGGACAGTACTTTCTGAAGAATCGACTACTCTATCGGAGAGCTGGGAGATGAGACAACCTGCACGAGCAGTGGGTGGTTCCAGAGACCCACCGTCCTCCCATTCTTCAGAGTGGACACATCATAGCCGAGAATCGACATATGGGTGTAAAAGAGACGTTGCAGCAAATTTCCGGCCATTACTGCTGGCCAGGAATGACCGGTGATGTACGCCGGTGGGTAAAGTCTTGTTCAGAGTGCCAGAAAGCACCACCCAACAAGCGGACTAAGAGGAAAATAGCTCTTAAGGTGGAAGACAAAGTGGAAGTATGGGGTCCAGAAGAGACTAATATACTACAAGTAGGATGGAAAGGACCTTATCCTGTGGAAAAGGTTGTGTCCAAGAACATCTACAAAATCCGGATCGGGGAAGAGCAGAAAAATCTCCCTAGACATCTCATTAGGAAATATGAGGAGAGATCCGGGAGCAAAGCTTCGCACTTTATGGTGATGGCAGCCATTAAGAAAACGGTTACAGTTCCAGACGAAGACCGGAGATCGCCAGTACAACATAGGAGGACCTATGGGACAGTACGTAATAGGTCAGATTCACCCAACGAAAGGAGGAGGGAAATCACACGTCAGGAAAGGACAAGAGTGAAACCTTCAATAGTAACCAAGTTCAGAAGGGGTGGGTAACGGCGGGAAAGGCGATAAATACCCAGGACTCCAACCGAAGATTGGCTGACCAGATACAATATCGCCCAAGATGGTCCTGGAAGCAAAAGTCCAGGAGGTTTGGGAAAGACGACTCGGTCCAACGAGGACGAGGTGGAACATCCCCAGAGGCAAGGCCGGGGGAAACCAAGAGGACATGGAAGCAGTGTTACAATCAGGATGGGACAATCCGTCTGTATTGTGAGCCGTCGCTGACGCAGAGAGAACGTCGAGAGAACGTCAACCGGACGGACAGGAGCGATGAGCCAACACTAGTTTCAGTCATGAGTAGTATGGTAGGGTGTCTATGAGGTCGCCTACTGGATGAGGATTTGAGCCATGTGAGGATCCAGTCATATCATCAACACGTGATGTTCATAGCTACTTCGGAGAAGCTCAACGCACGGTGGATGTGATGGGCGTTGTTGCTGCAACAGGACAACTTCACAGTGGAATACATCCTTAGTAAGGAGAATGTAGGAGCGGATTTATTATCTAGACATCCAACTTCAGAGGAAGAGGAATAGGTTGGTGGATCACAGGAATCAAAACTACATTGAAGAAGAGTCGACGCGGTCAACTCTCTTAAGAGGGGGCCTATGTCACAGAATGATGATAGTTTAGTGATTCCTTGATAACTTACATATAAAACTACAATGTAGGAGGAGGGTTAACAATCGTGTACTTCATTCTGAGAGGAGGATAAATTAAAGATCATTGACCGAGGGATATAAAAATAGGATACAGGTGTTCGCAGAGTTCATTGCCTGACGATCTGATCGGACGGACACGGGGAAACGGGGAGATCGCGTTGTGGAAAACGAATGTAGACGGCGATCAACGGGTTCGGAAGCTTTGAAGTATTAGCGTAAGGGGAACTCAGGGAAACAGCGTAACAACGGAGAGAAACGAGCAACTAACCACTACGTGATTTCACCGCCTTTTGATGTGCAGGATACGTCAAGAAACGAGTGTTGAGGTATGAACATCAAACAATAACGGAGGATTGGACACTCAATATAAATAGTAGAAACGGGGTTTTCTGTTTAGTGTGTGTTCCAAACTGGGCTGAATTATCTATGCATCCTGAGTGGGGAAAGAAATACACGTCCCTAATGGTTGAAAGAATATGGGATATTAGTGTTTTATTCGCTAGTGTATTTCAATTCCAGGATGATAAGTGAATATATAAGGTATTATATCCTTGGCGTAATAGTTTAAGCATAGGGAAATAGATGTGTGTGCATAGCGTTTACCATTGCTTTCTATTAGTGAATAGTTTAGACTTTGGTGAATTCATATGTCTTATGTCGGTGTATCCTTCGAAAGCCTTTTCATTACGGCTGGAGAAGGACACTTACATAAGTAGTATTAAGTGGCAGACGCATATCACTTGATTTACTATACATCTCACAGGTTCCAATTCCCATCCTGATCTATCAGAGAAGATAGACCAATACGTCTTGTGTACAGGAAAAGCTTTGTTGATAAACTCAAGGCATTTCATTTGGGCGGAGATCAAATACTTCAATAAACCAAGGAAGAACATAGACAGGGTCAAATAGGGAGACGAAATAAAATATAGCCTTAAAGGAACTTTGAAAAAGAAGAAAAGGATATCCAGATAACCAAAGTAACAATGAAAAAGGAAGATAAGTTTGCAGAAAGCAAAGCCAAATAAAACTACATACGTTTATACTGTAGACTCATAGTGAAGAAACAATAGACAAGTCAGAACATTGCTAGTCGTTAGAGACAATATGCAGGACTGTGGTGATGTGGTTTTTCCGGTGTTGGATTATTAATTTCATGAAACAGACTCTGGCGAAGTCATAGACTTACTGGAATATTATTACTTTACTGTGATCCAGAGGTGAACAGTTTTGTTTCGTTCAATAACGGATTTACCTCTAGACTCAAGCATACGGAACATCCAGGGTGAGACCTGTCCTGTTTTATGTGATATCCTGTGGTTTGGCCGAGTGAATGGGCGAGAGGTGATACAGAGACTAGACTATCGGAGTTCATTCTTGCACCAACAATAGAATACACTACCTACTACACCTACACAGTCCATACATACACCAGACATAGTTTTTATTAATAAATATTTTATTATTGTTGAAGGAAACTGTTGTCGGAGTATGTGATGGAGGAATAATAGAGAGAGAGAAAGGAATAGATATATGGAAGGGAAGACAGAAGGGAGGAGTGTAGACAGAAGTCAGTCAATAATCCCAAAGAAGAAGAAGTAATAAGGTGTGCTTGTTCATTCCACGTTCCTCCCGGGAAAACAAGTTACAATACCCTTGACCTCTCTTGCACTGTGATTCCACTGGCTCACTCCTTCCTTCACCAGCAGACCTAGTCCATGTCCCTTCTGCCCAGTAGGGTTTATATAACTGGCGTACCCAGGACAATGATATTTGTCTGTATTTAGATCATGGAGCATGAGGATATCAAAATCATATATTAGCCTCTCCAATACAGGACCTCTCTTCCTGGCACTACGACAATTCCAGTATCCCACTCTTACATGGTTGAAACCTAGTCTCTCCACTTTTCGTCTTGTTCTCCTTACGCCTGCCCTCCTATATCTATGCCTTCTTCTCACACCAATTCCTCGACTTCTCCTCCTCACTCTCTCTTCGCTTACCTCTGAAAGATGTGTCAAGCGCAGAGCACGTGCTCCGTAGCTCCTGCGACGATTCCCGTGTGTGATGTCTTTGGGCTATTATGTGGTAAGGTCCCAATCTCTTCCACGATGGCAGCCATGTTCACTATCGTGTCCTGAACACGTCTAATGTGTGCCACACACTCTGCTGTTTCGCTTTCGAAGCCGTTGATCTATTTAGATCCATCCCACTTGTTCACCATCTCAGTCTTTGTGTACTACGGGTGGACATTCTCTTAGTAGGATATTACCCCTACTTCACTCATGTAGTTTAGCCAGTCAGCCAAGACTGTTGCCCGAGTCACCCGACTGATGAACACATTATATGATACCGAAGATATACCTTCTGAATTATGTAACTCTGTATTTATTGCAATCCCAAAGAAATCAGGAACCTTAGAATGTGATCAACATAGAACAATTAGTATAATGAGTCACATCACGAAGATTTTGCTACGAATTATCATGTAAAGAATGAGGAAGAAAATACAACCTGAAATAGGGGAAGAACAATGTGGGTACGCAGAAGGAAAGGATACAGTAAATGCTGTGTATATGCTGCGATCAGTTATTGAACGTTCTATAGAAGTAAACAAAGATATACATCTTTGCTTTATTGACTATACAAAAGCTTTCGATAGAGTAAGGCATGTTGGTAGATATGCTTGCAGATCTACAAATTGATGAGAAAGATATTAGACTTATAACAAAAAAAAAAAAAAAATACATACATTGGAAACAACAAGCTGCCATAAGGATTGATAATGAAGTGGGACAATATCAGCCTATTAAGAAAGGTGTGAGACAGGGATGTGTAATGTCTCCAGATCTGTTTCTCCTATGCAGTGAAAATATTTTCAGAAATGTAGAAGATATAAATGGAATCATCATTTGAGGACGAAGCATCAATAACATTGGATATGCAGATAATACAGTATTGATTGCAGACAATGAGCAGGATCTGCAATAATTAGTATGTGCGGTTGTTGCACACAGTGAACAACTGGGGTTAGAATTAAATTGTAAAAAAGACAGATTATGGTCGTCACTAGGAAGAAAGAAATACCACGTTGTAATTTACAAGTAAATGGGAATATTCTTCAACAAGTGAATCGGTACAATTATCTCGTAACAGTCATAACATCTGATGGGAGATGCCTTGAAGAGATTAGAACAAGAATCGCCATGGCGAAAGTAGCCTTTAGCAAGATGAAAAACATTCTGACCAATAAAAAGATGTCAACTGAAAAGAGAAAAAGAGTGTTGCAGTGCTACATTGAGCTTGTACTTTTGTATGGATGTAAAACTTGGACAATGAGCAGTCAAGCTGAAAAACATCTGATGGCTGTAGAAATGTGGTTTCTGAGGAGAATGCAAAGAATACCATGGACAGACAGAAAAACCAATGACCAAGTACTATAGGAAACAAATGAAAATCGTAAATTGATTTAGAGAAATTAGACGTAGACAGTCAAAATGTTTTGGACATGTTATGAGAAGAAATGACTGGGAGAACTTGGTGACAACTGGCAAGATCGAAGGGAACAGACCAAGGGGAAGACCGAGAGGTAAATACCTGGATGGCTTGGCCACGTGGCATGGTGGAGACAAGAACACGGAGCTGATCCACGACTCTCGTGATCGAGTGAAATGGCGAGTCATGACCGCCCACGCTTTCCGGCATGGCACATGATGGATGGAGTTAGTTGCATGTCCGTTACATGACATTGCAGTCAACACCAGCATATGTTGCTCTCTCTTGACACGTTTATGTTCAGCTGTTTGACATTGTTTTCTGAACATCCATTTCGTAAAAAAACCAACCTAAGGCGGTCTGCTGCTAAATCTCCTGTAACTGTGTTTCTAACGGGGGTATGCGGGATTATGAACTGCGTCCGTAGTACCGTCGCCACGGAGCCGAGAGCCTAGATGTAGACGTGGCCGAAATGATCAGAGCTCTCGCTCTTAAACTTGTGGTGTGCTGACGGCGATCTAGGAGCTTCAACTCCTACGCCGGCATTAAGTTGGACTTCAATGTTGACTTCTCGTTCAGAAAGCCAAGGCAAAAGTACTGAATATAACATTTATTAGAAAACCAATTCGGGGTTGACTGCAACGTAGAAGTCAACGGATAAGTCCAACTGACTGGTCAATGAACCCACTACCCGTTATCAGAGCACAGGAAGTTAAAACACAAGAACATTAAACCACACTGACCTCTTCTTCATAACTACCATCCATTCATCCATCCACCATCCATACATCCATCATCCATCAATTCTTCCATCCACCAATCCATCCTACCATCCTACCATCCATCCATTAATAAATCCATCCATCGATCCATCCATTCATCCATCTACGCACCCACCCATCCATTCATCAATACATTCATCCATCTATATATCCATCTATATATCCATCACCCACCCACTCACCGACCTATCTGTCTGTCTGTCTGTCTGTCTGTCTGTCTGTCTGTCTCTGTTCACCATTCTGCGTCCCCGCTTACCTGCTTGCCCGCCTGTCTGTCTACATTTCAGCATCTCCTACGGTGTTTTCTACCAATAAGAACTTAACTGACATTCTTAGGAACAGTCATCGATTCGTTGGTACATCAATCCCACGTACGGAAATCTCGTCCTTCAAGAGTTCATTTACCAGAGGCCACTTCACGTGGCACATACGGGTTAAGTCTATAAGTAGCGTCATTATTAGATATTTAAAAAAAAAAGAAGTAAAATTGAAATCGCTTCTTCTTTTATCTTGTTCGCCTTCAGACGTCAATATTGAGGTCAGCATGACCGAATGGATAAGAGCTCTCTTTTCTTCTTGTGTGCTGATGCCGAGTTAGGTTCAACCCCTACACCGGTCAGAGGGACTAAAATGTTGACCTCTCGTCCTTGACTTGAGGACGTAAATTACAAAAACCCCAGAAGTTGCAGAAGTTGAAGTGGTTAATAGAGAAAGCTAATCCACAAGTAAAAATCAGCCAAGTACACTATAAATAGTAGCGCATGTACGGACTATGTTTGAGTTTAAAGCAAGCGAAAGCAAAAATAAATAAATAAATAAATAAAAACGTTTATAACAACAAATGTAAAGAAATCAGCAGTCAACTTAATCTTGTTATCTCCATGGAGCTTGTTCTCAAAGGGAGCGTATATTGACCAAAATAATGATCTCAGTTCTGCATATGCTGGACACACTCCTGCAACAAATATCTAGCAGTGATTTTACCAGTTCCACCGTTATATTCTTCAGTATCTCCTATTTTTAGTTGTGTAGTTACCTTCCCTTCGTTCCTAATACTACATTTTAAAATCCTTTAACAATTCAAACAAGTCTGTATTTATAAGGGGTTTAACCCCTACACCGTGCATTTGGACTAAACTGTTGACTTCCCGTCCTTGACTCGTGGACATGAATTACAAGTACCTCAGAAGTTGTAGTGGGTTCTCCCGATGGCGAGGGACACTGGTAATATCAATCAATAAGGTGCCGTCTTAACAGTGAAGGTTGGCTGTCTCTCGCCCTGACTGTACATTCTGTCAGACTGATGTTCGTCCATCTCTGGATGTTATCTTCCCACTTGTATCGTTGTCTTCCTCTTGCTCGCTTGCCTTTACCCTTGCCCGCCAATAGGTTTTTAGGAGAGTGCTAAGTTACTGGTATTAGGGAAAAGCTAATTCATGCTAAAAAATAAGTCTGGTGCACTAGAAGTAGTTATACGAATATTGACTACGCTTGAGTTCAAAGAGAGCGACAGCAAAGGAAAAAAAAAATGGGTGGTTAGAATTTGTTGCACGACGAATTGTCGGTCTTTTATTGTGCATCATTTTGCTCACCCTCCATTCTTTGCTAAAGATATTTATTTGCAGGACCCCAGGTTTATTAATTTCACCCCACACGTTCGCCTCCCCATCATCCCTTCTGTCGCCAGGAGCGCGCGGGCTAGGGGCACATCACTCTATCTTGATTTGCTTTATTCGCAGCAGACGACAAAACGTCTAGGTTCGGTAGCGGGAAAAGAAAAACAAGGCAGACGCTCGGAAAAAACCACTTGTGTTTGTTTGTCGGGGCTTTGTGATTTTTCCTCAGCATACGGAGTTGTATTCTTCTTGTTTGTTGTGTCAAAGACGTGATTCGGCGAGTTCAAAGTCTTCAAGATTAGGAGAATTGTTTGTTTGATATAAGTGAATAAAAACGGGGC
Organism: Cepaea hortensis; assembly: GCA_963921405.1. Lineage (NCBI taxonomy): Eukaryota > Metazoa > Mollusca > Gastropoda > Stylommatophora > Helicidae > Cepaea > Cepaea hortensis. The sequence continues at coordinate 106,524,414 of OY992876.1, read as the reverse complement.
TTATTTTGCCGGATAATTTGAAGTAGGGTTAGCAAATGAAATCCAATATACATGCTGTATTTAAACAAACTGCTGAATGTAAAACTTGCCTGGTACATCAACAGCAGCTGAAAAATGCTGGTGTTAACTGCAACGTCCTGTAAGGGATATGCAACACAAAAATAAAACAAAAAAAAATAAAAAATTAAAAAATAACAATTATATCCGAAAAATGGTTTTAATCTTACCATCTAGCATTTTAATCATATAAATGTGTTGTTAAATAGACATTTTAGTGATTCATATTTTTGTTAAATAAACATTTAAGTGATATATATATATATATATATATATATATATATATATATATATATATATATATATATATATATATATATATAACAAACAAACAAAAATGTCATGAACTCTAAGCCATCGTCGGCTAGTGTATAGTATATTCCAGGAAACTATACTAAAATCATCGATGTATATGGCCTAAGGTCAGTGAAACCAGTTTCACAATCCCAACATACCGGGTTAGAAGTCAGCTGCAGGCGATTTGATAGACTGATAATTTTGAGTTAAATTTCACAAAGTATGAGCGTCGGCCGTTCATAAAGCAAAATGCTGAACGTATAGTTGCATAGAAAATCAAAAACAGCTAATAAATGCTGGGGTATATTGCGAGGTCCTATAATGGACATGTAAGGAACTTTAAACACTTATTAATATCAATTGCCGTGAGGAGGTCAGCGTGGCCGAATGGATACGCTCGCTAGTTCTCACACATCCGTTATGCTAATGCCGAGGTAGCGGGTCTAACTCCTACACCGGTCAGCTGGACTAACATGTTGACTTCTCGTCCTTGACTTTGGGGACGTAAATTACAAGCACTTATGAAGTTGGAGTGGTTTCGCCTGATGGCGAAGTACACTGGTAATGGGGAAAGCTAATCCACACTAGATGTAGTAGCGCTATAGTTAAAAGCGAACGAGCGAGCGCAAAATAAAAAAAATTGTTGTGGAATCCTTAGGACCTTGAAAAATACATTTACAGGTACTGATTGACACTCATGTGAGTAAAGGAAAGAAGTCCATATTACAGGACACACTAGGCAAGCATTTTCCCGAGTTCATGAAATGTATTATAACAATGAAGCGGAAAGCACGATGTGACAACACTTCTATTCAGCTGTCAGCTTTGTACTTTTCATACTCAACATGTGAATTTTATTCCTGTGGGGTTGTTTGTTTTTCTGAGCAAGATATTAAAATAAGTAGAAGTCTTTAATATGGCGGGAATTGTCCCTATATAAACCTATCAAATTCTGAGCCAAGTGTTACAATCAAAGCGTTCCTTTCTTAAACAGCACTTTAACCAACTGAATTACAGAAAAGATGTGTTAAGTTATGATGATGTGTCTTGTTGGAGCAACTATACAGTTTCATGGTTTTACTGGAAGACGTCTGTAAAACTTGATTTTCCTACCACTGTGAATTCGAACAACGTGAGAAGATCTGTTCATTTGTTCCCGAGAAATACGCCATTCTTCGTAACGTCCTACGGAATTCCAGGTAATTTTTGTCTTACACTAACAGAGAAATCAAGCCATTTTTTAAAGCTCAGACTGTTGTTAGTTTAACTAATGCTACTCCGGACGGAGTATAATAGTTAGTGCGCTTGCCCTTCCTGGATTGTGGTCTGGGTTCAATCCTTAAGAGAGGTAGGATTATCCCTCCCAAGCCCCCCCCCCCCACCACTTTTACGAGAATGGCTTGCCCAATAGTTGAAATAACGATATCAACAAAAATACAAGTGTTTAATTTTAGCAGGGGCCAAGCCAAATACACACTTTATGAAACACAAATTCAGAAGTTTCCCAACGTATTCAGCCAATCTGTTCATTTGATCTTTAATGTTGATGAGAATGTTTCCATTACGTTTAAAAAAAATAATAATAAGTTCACTTGATTATTTATATTTATCTGCTATTTTCCTCGTGGGGCTCTAAAGTTCTGTGATGTTTTCTTTTGCTGTTGTTACTTCTGCTTCTCCTGCTCATCATAATCCAGTGCCTTGCCGGCACCAACCTGATTCCGCTAGTTGCAAGCCATTTTCGTGGGGCGGACTACATTAACGCCAAGACATTGATCTTAAGATTTATTAGAGAAAGCAGACGTAGATAATCAAGATTTTCTGTGACCTTTACGTGGAGAAAGCAGACGCAGACAGTCAAGATTTTCTGGGCATTTTACGTGAAGAAAGTAGGCATTGACAGTCGAGATATTCCAGGCACTTGACGCAGATAAAGTAGAAGTAGAGAGTCAAGAGTTCCTGGGCACTTTACGTGGAGAAAGTAGGCTTAGATAGCCAAGATGTGTCGGCCACTTTAAGTGGAGAAATATAATTGAAAACTTTTGACAACTAACCGACTTGATGGCAGAATAATCAGAAGAAGACAAAGCGATAAATATCTGGATGGCTTGGCCACAAGGGTCGAGACAAGAACACAGCCCTGATCGTAAACACTGGGGATCATGTGAGATGGCGAACCAGGACAGCTCACGCGTGTCTGAATGGCACACGATGGTGATGATGATTTTCTTTAATGTGTCCACAATGTTTGCAATGTTTCTTTCTTTTATGTCTTTTATCAGCTCTGACGGACGCGTTTTATGTGACGGTTAGAAAGAAATGCTGACAATGTTGGACTAATGTTCGTTGTAAGCTATTTCGCCATACACATGGGCCTAAGAAAAGGTGATAGTTCTGATGCGGTTTTGTATACTGAAGGTTTAATAATCTACCTGCTGTACTTATAGACACTGAGAGCATGTGTTATCATGATGATGATGATGATGATGATGATGATGATGATGATGATGATGATCATCATCATCATCATCATCATCATCATCATGTATCATGCCGATAATCCATGTGGATACTATGTGTTCTTGTCTCGCCCATACAGTCTGGACAAGCTATCCATATATTTTCTTATCTGCCTTTCCCGTGTTATTTTCTCCTCAATATTACCAGTTGTCACCGAGTTCTCCAGTGTATTTCTTCTCATAATGTGCTCAAAAATCTTGACTGTCGACATCTAATTTCTCTAATCAGTTTACGGTTTTCATTTGTCTCTTGTGGGACTTGCTGACTGGCTGTCTGTTCATGGTATTCTTCGCATTTCCCTCAGAAACCACACTTCGCCAGTCATCAGATGTTTTTTTTTTAGCTTGTCTGCACATTGTCCACGTTTCACATCATACACAAGTACAGGTTCTATGTTGCACTTTAATACTCCCTTTCTCGTTGCTATTGACACATTTTTTTTTATTAGTTATGTAAGAATACCACACATGAATTTGTCATGTATGGATGGATCTATCATTAACATATACTGTTCAAAAAAGAAACGCAACATTTTTGGTGTTACTTTTATAAAAGACTAGCTGACCCGGCCCGGCTTCGCCCAGACCCTGATGGGGAGCATCTCATTTAATTCATATAAGTAGTCACATAAGCTCCCGTTCCCATCCCCGACTATCTATCTGTCTGTCTGTCTGTCTATCTGTCTGTCTGACAAGTCCCGACTTCGCAAAGACCCTGATGGGGAGCATCTCATTTAATTCATATAAGTAGTCATATAAGTTCCCGTTCCCGACTGTCTGTCTGTCTGTCTGTCTGTCTGTCTGTCTGACCCGGCCCGGCTTCGCCCAGGCCCTTGTGGGGAGCATATCATTTAATTCATATAAGTAGTCATATAAGCACCCGTTCCCGTTCCCGACTATCTACTGTCTGTCTGTCTATTATTAGAAAGAGCACTTGAAAGATCTTTACATCTTCCCCCAACAATTAACTTGGGTAAATTGAGCGTCTCATTTAATTCATATTCGGCCCCTGCTCCCATTCCCGTTTCCAAATAAGACGACCCGGCCCGGCTTCGCCCAGTCACTGGTGGGGAGCATATCATTTAATTCATATTTGGCGGAGGGAGGAGGCGGAGGGAGGAGGAGGAGGGATTAGGAGGAGGGAGGAGGTAGGGGAGGGAGGAGGAGGAGGGAGGAGGAGGTAGGAGGAGGAAGAGGGAGGAGGAGGGAGGAGGAGGGAGGAGGAGGAGGGAGGAGGAGCGATGAGGCAGAGGGAGAAGGAGGAGGAGGAGGGACGAGGAAGGAGGAGGAGGGAGGAGGCGGAGGGAGAAGGAGGAGGGGAGGAGGGAGGAGGGGAGGAGGAGCGATGAGGAGGAAGAGGGAGGAGGAGGGAGGAGGGGGAGGAAGAGGGAGGAGGAAGAGGGAGAAGGAGAGGGAGGAGGAGAACGCAGGAGGAGGAGGCGGAGGAGGAGGAGGGAGAGGGAGGAGGCGGGAGAGGGAGGAAGCGGGAGAGGGAGGAGGAGGGAAGAGGAGGGAGGAAGAGGAGAGAGGAGGGAGGAGGCGGAGGGAGAAGGAGGAGGGAGGAGGAAGAGGGAGAAGGAGGAGGGAGAAGGAGGAGGGAGGAGAAGGAGGGGGAGGAGGAGGATAGAGGAGGAGGAGGGAGGATGAAGAGGGAGGAGGAGGAAGAGGGAGGAGGGATGTGGAGGGAGGAGGAGGAGGGAGGAGGGAGGAGGAGAGAGGAGGAGGAGGAGGGAGGAGGAGGGAGGAAGAGGGAGGAGGTGGAGAGAGGAGGGGGAGGAGGAGGGATGAGGAGAGGGAGGAGGAGGGAGGAAGAGGGAGGAGGTGGAGAGAGGAGGGGGAGGAGGAGGGGGAAGAGGAGGATTAAGGAGGCGAGAGGTGGAGGAGAGAGGAGGAGAAAGGAGGAGGAAGGAAGAGGAGTGATTAGGAGGAGGTCGAGGAGGAGGAGGAAGAGGGAGGAGGAGGAGGGAGGAAGAGATATGCGGAGAGAGGAGGAGGAGGGAAGAGGAGGGAGGAGGAGGAGTAGGGAGGAATAGGAGGGAGGAGGAGGAATTAGGAGGAGGAGAGAGGAGGAGGAGGGAGGAGGAAGGAAGAGGGAGGAGGAGGGAGGAGGAGGGAAGGAGGAGTAGGGAGGAGGAGGAGAGAGGAGGCTGAGGGAGGAGGCGGAGGGAGAAGGAAAGGCGGAGGAGGACGAGGGAGGATGAGGAGGGAGGAGGAGGGATGTGGAGGGAGGAGGAGGTAGAGGGAGGAGGAAGGAGAAGGAGGGAGAAGAAGAACGCAGGAGGAGGAAGGGGAGGAGGAGGGAGGAGATGGAGGAGGAGGGAGGAGGAGGAGAGAGGAGGCTGAGGGAGGAGGCGGAGGGAGAAGGAAAGGCGGAGGAGGAGGAGGGAGGATGAGGAGGGAGGAGGAGGGATGTGGAGGGAGGAGGAGGTAGAGGGAGGAGGAAGAGGGAGGAGGAGAGAGGATGAGGATGGAGGAGGAGAAGGGAGGAGGAGAAGGGAGGAGGAGGGATGAGGAGGAGGGAGGAGGACAGGGAGGAGGTAGGAGGAGGACAGGGAGGAGGACAGGGAGGAGGAGGGAGGAGGGAGGAGGGGGAGGGAGGAGAAGGAGGAGGGAGAAGATGATGGGGAGGACATAGGAGGAGGAGGGAGGAGGAGGAGAAGGGAGGAGGAAGGAAGAGGAGTGATTAGGAGGAGGGCGAGGAGGTAGGAGGAGGAAGAGGGAGGAGGAGGAGGAAGGAGGAGGAGGAAGAGGGAGGAGGAGGGAGGAGGAGTAGAAAGAGGGAGGAGGAGGAGGGAGGAGGGAGAGGGAGGTGGGGAGGGGAAGAAGAAGAGGGTAGGAGGAGGAAGAGGAGGGGAGAGGAGGAGGAGGAGGATTATAATGCATATGCCTGTAGATAACTGCAGCGAAAAGGTGGGTCTGTCTATTTATCTGACCCGGCGTGGCTTTGCCCAGCTCCTGGCGGGGAGGGTATCATTAAATTCATACAAAAAAAAAAGTTACTTAAAAGAATGTCCTTCCACACATTATCCATTATTTTTAATGAGAACTGTTTTTAATCACCGACATAACTGTAGGTAACTCTTTAAGCATAAAAAGATGAGTTACAATGTTATGCATTGTGCATTATTTTTATGAAAACTTTGAAAATGCCTTAAAGATTATATCATTATTTATTACAACTCATATGCCGGTACATAACTATAGAAAAAGAGTTTATAAATATTTGAAAACGATGCAACAATATGACTATAAGCTATACAGAAATGTTATTAAAAGTTATGCCCCTTGAAATAACTTTTATAGAGTTAAGTCCCTTCGCAATATAGAAATTATAATAAAAATTGAAATATTAAATAATATTAAGTAAGCAGCCGATTTCACACTAAAAAAATATCACAGTTGGCAGCGCGGGAATGATAGGAAGACGTGTAGAAAATTTGATCTCAATCGGATGGACCGTTCGCGAACGCATAAAGGACATACATACATACGGAGATTGCCTTTTATATATAAGATATTCTCTGATTCGACATAGGTCAACGTGTCGACTTCGTCCGTCTGGTCATTAACTTATCGTGATTACTTGAATTGTACTCACCTCATGATTCGTGAGGTCCCCGAAAGGGGTCAAAGTCAAAACAACACTTTTGACAATATTTCGTGACAGGTTCATCATAATCCCGTGCAACTTACTGAACGCAAAACTCTCTGACACTATTATTGAATGCCTTAAAAGATTGACGTTCATCGAATAAATTCAGTTGAAAATTCAATGCGCAAGTATGGCTCGTCTCACTACAGAACTACGAATCATCATCATTGGACGTTTAATTGCTGAACAGTCACAAATTAGTACCCAGAGAATTTAATGTGGTTAGAAGCACCCTTAGTCGCTTTTGGAGGCGATTTGAAGAAACTGGCTCAGTGGCAGACCGGCCGCGCAGTGAAAGACCCAGAATCACAAGTGGACAGACACTCACCTGCTGGCCGGAGGTCTTGCACCGGAGCGGATTCGGATTTTTTAAATTGCCCTGGGCTCCAGTGTCAACTCAGACTAAAATTGATACCAATACATTGGCACCTTGCCGTCTTGACAGACGATAGTTTGTGCTTTAAAAAGGCATAATAACTTTTAACTATGGCGGTAGCGAGTGTGACTGATAAGGCCAATTTGCGCTGTAAATGTCCGTTCACAGTGGGTGCATCTGAACACGTGGTCATTTCCACCATCATGCACCATCTTACGTCTCAAACGCTTGGTGTGTGACTTTTCTGCAATAATTTTCTCCTTTGACTTTATTCCATTTCTGATATTTGCCCTCCATGCAACACGTTCAGCGGCGACTTGCTCCCAATGTGCATTATCAATGCCTGTATCAATCATGTCCCGCTTACACACATCTTTGTATCGTAGTAGAGGCCGACCCTGAGATCTCTTACCCATCTGTAATTCACCAAAAAAGATATCCTTTGGTATTCTACCATCATCCATCCTCCTAAGATGTCTTATCCATCTAAGTCTACGAAGACTGAGCATGGAATAAACTGTCACACAACCTGATCTTTCCAATACTTCAGTATTTGTGATTTTGTCTTGCCACTTAATACCAAGAATTCTTCGCAGACACCGCATATGAAAGCTGTTTAAATTGTTCTCTTGGTGTGAGTAAGTTGTCCAGGTTTCACTGCCATAGAGAAGAGTAATAAGGACACAGGCTTGATAGACAAGGACTTTTGTTTTGGCAGTAAGCTTCCTGTTCTCCCAGACTCTTTTTCTTAACCTGTTCATTGTTGTTGCTGCCTTACCAATCCGGATGTTGATTTCCTGATCTAGGGATAATTTGCTATTTACCACTGATCCTAGATATGTAAAATGGTCTACTATCTCTAGTTCGGCGTCGTCAATAAAGATTGATGGTACCCCATGTGCACCTTGTGACATAATCTGTGTCTTCTTTTTGCTAATTGTTAAACCAAATTCAGAACAAGCATTGGAGAATGCAGATAGTAGACATTGCAATTCTTCCTCAGAGTGGGTCGTAACTGCAGCATCATCTGCAAAAAGCAACTCTCTGATCAGTACCCTCCTAATTTTGGTCTTAGCCTTCAATCTCTGAGCATTGTAGAGGCCGCCATCTGAGCGTGAGTGAATGTATATACCACCATCCTGATCACGAAATGCATATTTCATTAGAAGTGAAAAGTATATTCCAAAGAGGGTGGGAGCTAGTACACAACCTTGCTTAACTCCACTCTTGATTTCAAATTCTTCAGAAGTTGCACCATCAAACTTGATTATACCCTTCATGCCTGTGTGGAACGATTCCACAATGGACAGAAGAGTTGGTGGGCAGCCACTCTTCTTTAGTGCCTTGAACAGACCCTCACGACTGACCAAATCAAATGCCTTTGTGAGGTCGATGAAGGCAATAAACAGTGGTTGATTCTGTTCACGGCATTTTTCTTGCATTTGTCGCAATGAGAATATCATATCAGTGGTAGACCGGTTCTGTCGAAAGCCACACTGTGATTCGGGGTAGACTTGATCTCCTAGGACTTGAAGTCTGCGCAGAACAATTCTGGCAAATACTTTTCCAACAATACACAGAAGTGAGATACCCCTATAGTTGTTGCAGTCGCTCCGATCGCCCTTGTTCTTGTACAGTGTTATGATGCTTGAATCTTTGAAATCCTGTGGGACTTGTCCTTCACGCCAGCATAGCTCTATTAGCTGGTGGATCTGTATAGTGAGTGTGTCTTGCCCACTCCTGATAACCTCTATTGGAATCCCATCCTTACCTGGAGCCTTGCCAGATGCAAGTTCATTTATAGCACACTTAACTTCTGTTATGGTGGGAAGTGTGTCCAGGTGGTCAAGAGTTGGTAGAGCCTCTATGGCGTTGAGGGCATCATCCGCTAGTTTGGTCTCACTTGAGTAAAGCTTCAAATAGTGCTCTACCCATCTGTCCATCTGCTGTTTCTTATCAGTGATGACTTCTCCAGTCAAGGTTTTCAATGGTGCACTTCTTTTGATCACTGGACCACAGGCTTTCTTTATTCCTTCATACATGCTTCTTATGTCTCCCTTATCACTTGCGATTTGAATGGACTCACATAACTTGATCCAATAATCATTTGCACACTGCCTGGCAGCCTTTTGCACATCCTTCCTAGCTTGCCTTAGCTCACTCAGAGTGTTACGCGTTGGTCTTTCCTTGTTTCTTAAGAGAGCTTTCTTCTTCTTATCAATCAAGGGCTGCAGAGTCTCACTGTTGGCCGCAAACCAGTCCTGCCTCTTATGATCCACAGTGCCGTAAACCCCTACGGCAGTTTTATAAAGAGTTTCCTTAATTTGACCCAACTTTTCATTTACTGTACAATTTTCTGGTGCATCAGTGAAAGCGTCTTCAAGTTGCTGTTGAAACTGAAAGCACTTTTCAGGATCATGAGTGTTAATAATATTAATCCTGGGGCTAGATTTGTGTTTAGCTGTGTAGATTCTCTTTGGTCTCAGTCTAACCCTTGCAACAACCAAAGAATGATCCGTATCACAGTCAGCACTGTGGTAACTACGAGTCAATGATATATGGTTCAGATGTTGTCTCCGTGTGATGATGAAGTCCAGCTGGTGCCAATGGCCGGATCTTGGATGTTTCCATGTGACCTTATGCATCTCTTTTGTTTTAAAAAAAGAGTTTGTAATACATAGGTCATTACTGGTGCAATGCTCCAGCAGCCTTTGCTCATTTTCATTCATGCGACCGATGTTGTATTTTCCAAGGCACACTGCCCACACGAGCATTGAAATCACCGAGCATATAAATGTAGTCGGATTTTGGAACTGCCTTGATCACGGAGTCTAACTCCTCATAGAACAAATCCTTCACATCATCAGAGGAATCGAGTGTCGGTGCATATGCAGTAATAATGGTGGCAAACCCACAAGAGGTTGCCAAGCGCAGGGATAATAGTCTTTCATTTCCTCCTGCTGGAATTTCAATAATTCTCAGTAGCGAATTCTTCACTGCAAAGCCCACACCGTGTTGCCTTTTTTCTGCCTGCCCTCTACCCTTCCAGAAAAAGGTGTAGTTGTTTTCCCTGAGTGACCCTTCCTCAGCGAGGCGAGTCTCCTGCAGGCCAGCAATATCAATGTTAAGACGATTGAGTTCGGCATCAATCACAGCCGTTTTTCTCACATCGTCAATATTGGTCAAGTCAGTGGAAAATCCTGGACACATGGTTCTCACGTTCCAGGTTGCAAGCCGTAGCTTGAGGTTTCTATTTTTATTTTTGTTTGTACCTGGTGCATTGGTTTTACAGCCTGCGATTCAGATTTTGTCCTAGCCCCAAGCACCCATTGAAGCAGGCAGGCTGTGGCGGATCAGCACCCAATTGGCTGGGGGCTGCCCAGCTTGAGGCGGGCGGTAGCTGATCAGTGACACCTATAGGTGTCTCCCACCGTCAGAGGCAACGCGTGGCGCCCCATGTCTACGCCAACTGACAAGGACTTATAACCCGTAACAGTTGCCTCTCGCTTTGATTCCGAGACCAGTTAAGACCAGGGATGGAGTTATTGCCTCTCCATAGCACAAAGCCTGGGCTAAGATATAGAGATCATGTGTTGCCCATGCAGCATGATCCCTCTCTCGGCCTGCCTAGTTCACTCCAGAGGAAAGGTAACACCCCTACATCTGGAACAAGACAAGCTGCAGAAGCTGCCGGATCAGCAAAGCAATGCTCTAACTGTCCGCCTGTCGGAGCTTCGATCCTAGACCAGTCGCCAACCAAGGCTTAGGGCCTGGTCTGCCCTGCCATGACAATTTTGTCTTTAGCTTGCATTTCCTCGCACCAGGGTAAGGCTTGTACCCTCCCAATTGCGCTCTTCCGCCCGAAGCCGTTGGCACAATGTGGGGTGTCGGGTTTGGTAAGCGCCGCCCAACGTTCGGCGCTAACAGAAACCAGGTAGTACCGTCTACTGTTATACGGTAGCTCAGTCATATCTGACTAAGACCTGACATATTTATGTAACAGTTAAGAGAATATATAATGCGATGGTTGAATTCAAGGGGAACTGCAGATCACACATTTTACACTGTTTGGTACTGAGAAGATCACAGACTTAGTTAAACAGAAATCACTAGATCAAATACCTCCATTTAGTATTCATAATTTGTTTTGATAGCACCCAATGCTACCAATGATACCAATAATATCTTGGTAAATATGCCACTGACCATATCACCCACCCAGTGCCGATAGGTCTAAAATAGGGGTCTAGCACCATATACCCAATGCGGCCTAGTTGCATATAATTCACAGGACGTCGCAGTCAACCCCAGCATTTTTTTTTTTTGGGCTGTTCGTGATTTCTTGGCAAGTTAACGTTCAGTAGCTTGTCATTACTTTCTGAACGACCAGCACTCATACCATTTTCATAAAATACCCAAAGCAAGGCGGTCTGCTGCCAAATCGCCCGGAGCTTTGTTTCGAACGCGGTATGCGGGATTACGAACTGCACCTGTATAACCTTCGCCACGGAGCCGGCTATGCGACTTAAGGCACGTAAAAGAGTCCTGTGCTTACTTACAAAAACAGCAGGTTCCTGCTGCGGGACTTCTTGTTTTTCTTATTAACGATCTACCTTTGCATCTTTCGTCTTCCTGCCATCTATTTGCAGACGACTGTACAGTGTACACAAATGCTGAAAACTGTATTTTATTGGAGTCGTCTTTACAACAAGAATTAAATAATGTAGTTAGGTGGAGCTATTCAAACCGTATGAAAATTAACATCACTAATACAAAATCAATGTTACTAACAACCAGACAAAGACTTCAAACTCTAAACTCACACACATCACTTCAACTTCACATCGATAACATGCCAGTAGAAAGTGTAATTGAGCACAAAACATTAGGCATAATCATTGATAGAAACCTAACCTTTAATTCCCACGTTCAAGCGCTTATTAAACAAACAGCGAAAAAAGTCTACCAACTCGCCAACAATTAAAAACTTCCTTGATGAGGACACAAGGAAACTATTCTATACTTCTCATATACAGACACACTTTGACTACTGCTCTACAATCTGGGACGGTTGTTCTAATTCAAACACCAAGCGACTTTACTCACTCCAGAAACGGGTCATGAGTCTAATTTATAACAAACATTTATCTGACAATCCTAGCCTGTATAAACGCCTTCAGTTACTACCACTCCGCAAACGCCTGCTTTTCAATAAAGCTAAACTAATTCACAAAATCCTGCATCGGAATGCCCCAAATTACCTTTGGCCATTGTTTAAATATAATGCTAGACACAGTAAACGTTTAAATATATTACACACTCCGAAGCCTAGGATTGACTTATACAAAACAAGCTTAACGTACTCTGCAGCTCAGCTGTGGAACAATCTTCCACAAGAACTCAAAGACATCACCAATCCCTATTCATATAATCGCAAATTACTCGAACACTATCTCAGTACGGATTATCTTCCCCCTTAATAATAGAGATAATAATAATAATAACAAAACCCTAGTATAACAGCCAGTTCCCTTTTGGTAGGCCAGTATATTCCACATGGCTAATAACAAGTGTCAGACCATTATCTAATTTTACTGTGTCGTGTAGTTTTGATGTTCGCATTTTGCCCATGCCTTTATAATGCATATCTTTTATATTGTTGCTGTTCTCTGTTAGCCTTGAATGATTTGTGAATGAAATAATGTATGAAAGAGAGTGATAGAAGGGCAGAATATTAGACGGGCCTGCGTGCCCAATTCTTAACCCTTTGAAAATAAAGTTTGTTCGTTCGTTCGTTCGTTAATTAGCTTTCGCCCTGTTTGCATCTGCAGCATTTGTAAGACGTCTATATTTGTTTGTCTTTGTTTTCCTGAAATACGGCATCTTCTTCTGTATGTTTACAATTGCGGGCCTCAATGTGATGTCTTATGTGCTTGCTCATTGTGTAGGCCGCTGTGCCATGTTGTAGCGTTGATAAAACAGCTAACATTTCTCATTTGTCATGTTTCATTTATCTTTTTAGATGTTAATGTTATTAAACATGTTATGGGAATATAGAACATGTGTTACACGAATATAAACAACTACATTTTACATATAAGTTAAGAATATATTACACTAGTACATCGGGGAACACCTGGAGACATCACTTGGGAGAAGAGGCATTGGAAGACCGAAAGAAATCATGCTGCATGGACTGAGACGATGACATGTAGAAATATTATATTGTTAGCAGAGTAGTTTCAAGAAGAACACGATGATGATGATGATTACGACAGAAAACGAAATAAATATCCAACCGATTTAACACATGCTACATACCTTTAAAAATTGTCACACAAATTAGTTATCAATGCTTAACGCACATGAAGGTAGTCTCATAGTGGGTGCTGCAACTATAGTGTGTTTACTTTTGTCTACCCCAATATAAAATTCCATATCTCAGTAACCAACTGAAGGAAAATGATGAGATTTAGTATATAACCGTATCATTATGTCCACCCAACAAAATTTTTTTTGTTCTGGAGATTTTACAGCAGATTTCAAAGTTTGTTTATCTGTGGTATATAATTTACGGGTCAGAGATGAAGTTCATAATTTGGAATGTATTACAGCGTAGCCAGACAATCAGCGTTCAATGTTGAATATTTTACGTGTTTCACGGGATTGGCCTTATGCCAAGAACTCCGCGTTGTTTAAACTGGGACTGTTCAGAGGTGTCTCAAAATGTGGGTTATTTCATGAAACCTGATTAATATGTGTGTATGTTTTTTTTTTTTTTTTTTTTTTTTTTTTTTTTTTAAATCTTACCACTTATCGCTAACATTGAAACGTGTGAATATTTTTCAATGGGATTGAATGCGAAATTGTGAATACACAAGAAAAAGCATCGCTATGAAGTTGTACACATATTTTTGTCAAGAAGCTGATAGCAGGAAACTGTTTTATACTATTACAAATTCCGAAAAAAGAACAGTGCATGCATTGGGTTTGAGTAAACGGTCATTTCGTCGATGGGTGCAAGAATCTGGAATTAAACCACCATGCAATAACCACACTGTAGGTAGAAAGGTTATTGTAGACAGCTTTGACAAAGATGTCATAAGGCGAGCTATTATAAAAATGCTTTAAAAGTCGCTTAAAAGTCGACAGGGTCGACTTCATTGCACCGGGTTCTATCCCATATGGCTCGGTGTCTTTCCGCAGCGCGGAAAGCATCTCACAAAGCACGAACTCCGCAGCTCTAACAACGACCCACAGAAGTCTCCGAAACATTTAACTCGTGAACCGAAGGATGCGGCCCGGAATCGAACCCACAACCTTTGGAGCCCGAGTCAAAAGGCTTGACCACTTCGCCACGGAGACTCCTAAAATTATAAAAATTTTGGATTTTATATCCAGGATTATCCAGCATTATAAAAATGCTGGATGCCAAAGAAACAGTGACTGTAAGAAAACTTAGGGTTTGGTTGAGAAAGAACAATAACATAGAGCTATCCAAAACAACTTTGTGAAAAATAAGGACATTATCTCACTTTTAGAAATTACAAGGCCGGTAGAATTATATTCTTTGCGAGCAACCGCATTTAGGAGCCATGAGAAGCAGATACCTACGTGAAATAAGGGAAATGCGCAAAGAAAATTATGGCATAGTGTGTTTGGATGAAATGTGGATCAATGCGCATCACACAAGTGATAACGAATGGTAATCAGTGGATGGACAGATAAAGCGATATGTGTCCAGTAGTATAGGACAGCTTTTGGTCATGGCCAATGCTGATAATACGCATAATGGCTTACAACAGAATGCTGGGCTCGTGTTCGTTTCAAAGCATACAGACAATAGGGATTATCATAATAAGATGAATGGTAGTTATTTAAAGATTGGCTCGAGAATACTGTGCTTTCATCCCTAGATAGACCGTCGTGTCCAATTATGGACAATGCATGATATCAATGTTGTCCAAGAAGACAAAATACCTACAACATCGAGCAAAAAGGGAGCAATAAAGATATGGCTCCGAATGGAAAACATACAATTTCCAGAAACGTATTTCTAGCTAGAATTGTTGTCCCTTGTAAAACAGACGCCAAAAAGCAAGAAATATCAAATCGACAAGTTGATAGAAGAGCATCGTCATGGGTGCTTGAGACTTCCGCCGTACCATTCTCATTTTAACCCTATAGAACTTGTGTGGGCTAAAATTAAAGGACAGGTGGCAGCTGACAATACTATATTCAAATTGTCTGACGTCAAGATACTAATCCAGCCCGCACTATTAAATATTGATAAAAGTTACTGGAAAAATGTGAGGACCATGTGTTGAAAGAGGAAGAGGATTATTGGAGAAAGGATGGATTGAATTTTATGCAACCGAGAGCAGTCATCAACCTACTGGAATCGTCCGACATAGATTAAGATCTGAGCAGATCGCAGACCTTAATCCACGTGCACACCAACTGGGATATTTTGCTACAAATATTCAGAAGAATTGCAGGCCCTAAACATTACAGCATCGGCATAGCAATACAACTTGTTAATGGCAACAGTTTGTATTCCACAGTGATGAATTTTCAATTCCGTGAGCCCTCAACCGTGACAAACAACTGACATTGAAAAAACAAAAAGCTCTAGATGCATCGAATACCAACAGAAGAGTAATATTGCGGTGGGAACTGACATATTGTGACATAACAAAAAACATGAGAAGAAACACGTTGTCTAATGAGGGGACAACACACGAACATACGAATCATTCTATAAACTTCAATGAAAAGAGGACCAACATCTTGACCGTTAAGAAGGAAGCCCACTACAGAGACCTTCACAGCTATGTTCGTCGTGCAAAACATGTAATCGTATTCCGTCTCAGCATAGCAGACAATGCACCCACTCCCATACGAATCTGGATACGCCTTGTGTTTGTCATCCGAACTGGCGGGGGCATTGGCATTACTGTAAAACAAGTTTGTTAGCGAGAAATCACTAGTTTTTCATCTAAACATCAAAGAAATGTCACCGCTTTTCATGATTTAAGTTGCTTTTGTATCAAAGACATATTCCTTGGGTGGGAGTAAATATAAGACGGCAGGAACAATTTTATAACGATGCAACAGACAGTTTTCAAAATACATGATCGTGAATGACGGTTTTCATTTCTGGACATACTATAGAGTGGTAACGTTACAGAATCTTGGCGTTGTGAACTGGGATGCGAAGTTACAGAAATAGACACACTAGGTCATGGTGTTGTGAATAAGGATGCGAAGCTGCAGGACAGGACACACAAGGTCATGGTGTGTCGAACTGGGACGTGAAGTTACACGACTATACACACTAGGTCATGGTGTTGTGAACTGGGAAGTGAAGTTACACGACCAGACACACTAGGTCATGGTGTTTCGAACCGGGATGTGAAGTTACACGACTAGACACACTAGGTCATGGTGTTTCGAACCGGGATGTGAAGTTACACGACTAGACACACTAGGTCATGGTGTTGTGTATTGGGATGTGAAGTTACACGACTAGACACACAAGGTCATGGTGTTGTGAACTGGGACGTGAACTTATGTGGCCATGGTGTTGTGATATATGTACGGGTTTTAAAAAAGAGAATCAATTTCAATGCACCGGCTGTAACACACATGACTCCGTCTCCTTACACAGACGCCTGCTGAAGGCGTCCTATAAAGCACGAACTCCGTAGCTCCAGCCACGCCCCCCAGGTGTCTCCGAGACAATTGCACTCGTGAACAGAATGACGGATTCTGGAATTGAACCCACAACCTTCGGAGCGCGAGCGCGAGGCTGGCAGCTTAACACATTCGCCACGGAGGGCCGATATGGGGGTGGAAACATACATAAAGATATACATACGCACCCACACACAGGTTATTAATTAAACATCTACATGTGTTTATCATCCGTTTCATCCAAGACTTGATCAATGAATCGTGACCAGGCAATAACGAGATACATCCACGCATGTATGATTTTGTACCAGTTGTAATTAGCAAGTATAACCGTCACGCTCGAATGATCGTCCGCTGCCGCTGGACCATGAATATGTAACGAATCCATGTGATTATCTCATATATAATTAAACCGTGGTTTTGTGCGCTATGTTGTGGAGTCAGTTACGTAGCTGGACAGGGAGGGAAACACATACATACACACACATACACATGAGAAGACCGATAGACTGACAGATAGGCAGATGAACAGACGACAGACTGACTATCTGGCAGGTAATTAGGCTGATACACAGTTATATATAAATATAAAAATTCATAACTCAGTAACCAACTGAGGGAAAATGATGAGATTTATCAATATCATTATGTACACCAATCAAACAAATATTTGTTCTGAAGATTGTATAGTAGATTTCAATGTTTGTATATATGCAGTATATAAGTTACGGGTCAGAGATAAAGTGTATATTATGAAATGTGTTACATCTTCACAAGTAAACATCAGTGTTTAATCATGAATATTATCCATGGTGCACAGGAATTTCCTTATGAGATGCACGTCACATAGTGGAATATGGATATGCCTCTCGTCGTTACCCGAAATGACGTGCATTACTATATTAAACAAGTCTGTTAGTGTGAATTCAATACATTCTCGCCAAAACATCAAAGAAATGCCACCGCTTTCCATGATTTCAGTTGCCTTTCGACGTATCAAAGACATATTCCTAGGGTGGGAGTATATATAAGACGGCGGAAAAACAGATACTTCTAAAAACAATTTGAACGTTAATGAAGGCAAACATTTATGAACGCATTTTAGGCTTGACATCTTGACATCAAGAGATAGACCTATAGTGCGTTCATAAATATATGATATTATTACATCCGTCTACCTCCATGTCAGCTGCGATAGCTCAGTGGCTAGCACGTCTGCCTGTAGATCCAGTCGTCATGTGTTCGACTTCCATCGATCCAGGATGTAGTCTTATTGACCTGGACTCCATGTCGACCCAGCCTAAAATTGGTAGCAGGAAATGTTCTGGGAAGTAAAGGCCACCGGCGTAGTAATGACCCC
Organism: Cepaea hortensis; assembly: GCA_963921405.1. Taxonomy (NCBI): domain Eukaryota; kingdom Metazoa; phylum Mollusca; class Gastropoda; order Stylommatophora; family Helicidae; genus Cepaea; species Cepaea hortensis. Next base: position 106,506,457 of record OY992876.1, on the reverse strand, counting down.
ATCATCCGTGGAGGGCCGGACAGCCTATAAAAATACGGGCCTAGCATCATATAGTTATAGTATGCTTTCTGTTTTCGAGTATGCGATGGCAATCCGGACTCTCGGCCATAAACAGATGGAAAGGATGGAGAGAATACAGAACGAAACAATGCGTATTATACTTGGGTGTACAAGAGATACAGCATGCAGGACGGTTGCGTTACTGCGGAGGGCGGACGAGCCATGGACCAGGTTGATATACTGAATGCACTACGGGGAGTAAGACGTTTGCGAGAACGTTTGCGAGAACCAAGTAATGACTGTGAATCTACAACCATGGTCATACTGCGAGAACAGCAAGTTAAAAAGTTAAAAGAGGTGTGACAAGACAAGAACACTATGCAGAAAGTCAAAGAAGATTAATAAACCAACACAGAACTGGTGTCGTTAGCCGCTACACGCTGCTGCATTTACTGAGAAGGTGATACGAGCACTTATTGACTTAGTGGTTTGATGTGCAATGAGGATGCTCTGTCGACTAACTAACTAACTAACTAACTAACTAACTAACTAACTAACTAACTAACTAACTAACTAACTAACTAACTAACTAACTAAACAGGGTTGGCAACTAACTAACTAACTAACTAACTAACTAACTAACTAACTAACTAACTAACTAACTAACTAACTAACTAACTAAACAGGGTTGGCAACTAACTAACTAACTAACTAACTAAACAGGGTTGGCAACTAACTAACTAACTAACTAACTAACTAACTAAACAGGGTTGGCAACTAACTAACTAACTAACTAACTAACTAACTAACTAACTAACTAACTAACTAACTAACTAACTAACTAACTAACTAACTAACTAACTAAACAGGGTTGGCAACTAACTAACTAACTAACGAACGAACGAACGAACGAACGAACGAACGAACGAACAATCGAACGAACTTTATTTTAAAAGGGTAACAAATTGGGCACGCAGGCCAGTCTTACATTCGGCCCTTTCGATCACTCATCTTTCATTCATCAAATGTGCATGTTACATTTACATAGGGAAAAAAACGTCAAATTGATTTTGTAAGCATAAACAATGCATATTACGCATGGTACATTCACATGGGGGAAAAACATTGTGAAATGAAAGTTGTAAACATAAACAGTGCATATTGCAATGTTGTGAGACACATCCCTCATCCACCCACACACTCCGCAGCCACCCACACATCCCTCAGCCACCCACACATCCCCCACCACCACACCCCCACCCACCCACACATACCTCCACGCACTCACACAGACTCAGGCAAACATACATGCCGCCACCCACCCACCGAACCCCCACCCACACACATTTCTCCACCCACACATACATCCACCACCCATCCCATAACCGACACGCACACACCCACCCACATATTCTCCACCACCCACCCACACACCCACAACCACCCAGCAAAACACACATCACAAAACCACACACACATACCCCGTCAACCCACACATCCCGCACCTATCCATACATACATCCTGCACCCTCACAATTTTCCCCACCCACCCACACACACACACCAGCCAACCTACACCCACTCACCCACCCAATATCCTCCACCTCTCAACTACACATCCTCCACCTATACACACATCCCCACCCACAAACACATCTCCCCACCTGCCCACACATATCCCCCACACATAAACACATAAAAAACACACAGCTCCCACCCACACACACCCACCACCCACATATACCCCACCCACACACATCCGCCGCTCACAGACATCTTCCCGCAAACACACACATCCCCCAACCATACACTCATCTCTCACACACATCCACCCACTCACGTACTCATCCATCAACCACTCACACTCACACCCACACATCACCCACCCGCCCATCAACACATGCATCTCTCATATACCCTCTCACCCACACACACCCCAACCACCCAGCCAAACACACATCCCCCATCCTCACATACATCCGTCATCCACCTGCACATCCCACACCTCCCCCAACTCTCACACATCTCCCCTCCCACACAAAACTCCACCCATAAACACATCCCCCCCACACACACACATTCCCCCACATGCATTCCTCATACACATCCCCGCCCACACATCTCACACCCACACACACATCTCCCCACCAACCCACACATCCCCCACCTACAAACATCCTCACCACCCACACATACATCCTACACCCACTCACATTTACCCCATCCAAACTCACACACTCCCACCCACACAGACATATCCCATTCACAGACATCCCCCCAAACTCATCTCCCACACCCATCCCCAACCCACTCAATCTCCTACAAACCCATTCACGCACCCAAATACACATTCCCTACCCACACCCCCCAACCCACCAACACCTACATACTTCCAATAATCCTTCCAAATATCACCCCCCCCCCACACACACACACACACAAACACACATTCCTCACTCACACATACATCCCCCACCGACTACACATCCCTTCACCCATCCATACATCACCCATCAACCCATTTACATCCCCCCACACAACTCATCCACACATACATTCCCCACACCCCCACACACATCCCTCATACACACACCCAAAAAACATCCTCACATCTACACACATACATGATCACTGAAACTAATAAGAACAAACACACACACTTTACACACAGTTGAGACACTGATGATTGTCGTGAGCATTCTCGCAAAAATTGTAAGAAGTGGAGAAAAAATTGTACATATACATTGTGTAACGTAAAAAGTAGCGATGCAATTCAACTCTCTGTCTTTCTTCTCTCTCTCTCTCTCTCTCTCTCTCTCTCTCTCTCTCTCTCTCTCTCTCTCCCTCTCTCTCTCTCTCTCTCTCTCTCTCTCTCTCTCTCTCTCTCTCTCTCTCCCACTCACTAACTCTCTCACTCACATCACAGTAATGTTATATTATACATGATAAAATCAACAGGCATACAAAATGATAATATGAAAGATGAGAATACACCCAAAAAAATATGGAATGGCATGTTACAGGACAATCAAGTGGCATACAAAATGATACTAGCTAGCTAGCTAACCAACCAACCACCAACCAACCAACTAACTAACTCAGTATGCTTCAAAGCTTGGACAAGTGTCGAACACTATCTCAGTACGGATTATCTTCCCTCTTAATAATAGAGATAATAATAATAATAACAAAACCCTAGTATAACAGCCAGTCCCCTTTTGGTAGGCCAGTATATTCCACATGGCTAATAACAAGTGTCAGACCATTATCTAATTTTACTGTGTCGTGTAGTTTTGATGTTCGCATTTTGCCCATGCCTTTATAATGCATATCTTTTATATTGTTGCTGTTCTCTGTTAGCCTTGAATGATGTGTGAATGAAATAATGTATGAAAGAGAGTGATAGAAGGGCAGAATGTTAGATGGGCCTGCGTGCCCAATTCTTAACCCTTTGAAAATAAAGTTTGTTCGTTCGTTCCTGTACTTGTTTACCCTTGACCTTCACACGTCACTTCACATTCAGGAATGGCCAGTGTAGAGTGACCGGCGCGCTGGGCTAGCGGCTAGAACGTGACACTGCCAATGTCATGAGCGTTGTCTCACAAGGGTTCGACGTCAGCTCTCGTTGTTCGCTACGACAGGAATAGACTGTCCATCTAGTCCTTCGAGCACTACAGCCTAACAAATGTGATGGTCCTAACACATCTATTTAATAAACCAACACAGAACTGGTGTCATGAGCCGCTACACGCTGCGGGATTTACTAAGGAGGCGATACGAAAACTTATGGATTGAAAAGTTCGATGTGCAATGAGGATGATCTGTCGACTAACTAACTAACATAGTCACAGCAAGTTCCTGCTATGGGACTAGTTTTATTTGTGTTGTTTTATTCTTCAGTGCAGATGGTTGCATGACTGAGGTATGCTACTCACAAATAAAACAACGATTGAACTTAAGATAATATCAGAAATAAAAGATACATGAAGGTTAAAGTCTTTTTAAACAGATTAAGTCCGAAACAAAAAGTAGGTCTGGACAGAATAAACGTGGATGGTGGAAATTGGGAAATAGGGATGTGTCAGAGTTATGACTTAAAAGTTGTTATTATAGTAGCAGACATGTTGCATTATATATAACATTAATGGGGGTTGCCTGGGGAGGGGGAGGGGGGGGACTACTGTACATAACTAAGCCCATTGCACTTAATCAGTTAAAGACCACATATTTGTAATATAAAATCACCACCATCTTTTGCGGTCAACCTTTGCTATGCTTCTATTCCAGCATGGTCAGAAACTGGATGACGCACAGCACCCAATTTAGTGCGTAGAGGGTCCGCCTCATATGCCAATATCTTCAGACATCAACGGTCGAGGTTTCTTTCCAGGATCCCTCCTCCCAAAGGCAGACTGCCTTCCCGGGCTTGTGAGCTTTACTGTCAGGCTATTTTGCCCAAGTCTTTGTTCTTACAGGAACTTCCACAAAGCACTGGTGGTTTGGCATTCGGCGTGTCCTTGACGTAGATGGATTTCCTTCCAGGGTTTATGAACTCTATCTGCCCATTTTGTTTGTTCCCTTGTCTTATTCTATCAATCATGGACTTTTGTCAGGGAGTGTGTGGATTTAGGAATAATCGCATTGCTTAAAAATGTATGGGGAAAAAAGTTCTTTCTAAGAGGCTGACTAAATTCAAAGCACTACATTCAAAACACTACATACAAAGCACTACATACAAAACACTATATTCAAAGCACCACATTCAAAGCACTACGTTCAAAGCATCATATACAAAGCACAACATTCACAGCACTACATTTAAAGTACTGTATTTAAAGCAGTGCATTCAAAGCATTCGATTCAAAGCACTACATTTACAGCACTGCATTCAAAGCACTACTTACAAAGCACTACATTCAAAGCACTACATTCAAAGCACTGTATTCAAAGCACTACATTCAAAGCATTACATTCAAAGCATTACATTCAAAGCCTTACATTCAAATTACACATGACACTGCCAATTTTCGTAGAGCTGTCTCAATAACTAAACCACGCTTGCACTTCACCACAGAATTTGAAGAAAATGCATATAGCATGAAGCTACTGGGACAACTGATTGTTCGCACACCACGCGGGATCTTTTGACAGAAACCACATGGAAAAGCAAACTAGTTACTCATATCTGAAATAGGCATTATACATTCTGTGAGTGCATCATAAGAAAGGGTCATATTCCATAGGCCTATCCCGTGCATAATAAGCCAGATATGCCACGTCTGTCGTCATCTGTAGATTATCTATAACTACTTGAATCCATTTACTGTGTGGTCATCTTCGTCTCCACTTTCCCGATAAACTTCCCTTTATAATGATATTTTCTTTACTTCCCAAGCCAGTTTCTAGTACTCATTTTAGGTTGGATCGACCTAGAAGGCCAGGTGAAAATGTAAATTAGCTAATATTAATAAGAGTAATGCCGGCTCCGTGGCGAAGAAGTTGCGGACGCAGTTCGTAATCCCGCATACCGCGTTCGAAACAAAGCTACAGGCGATTTGGTAGCAGACCTCCTTGCATGAGTAGTTTACGAAATGGTATTGGGCCGGTTGTTCAGAAAGCAATGGCAAACTACTGAACGTAAATTTGCCAATGGTTCACAAACAGACAAAAAATATGCTGGGGTTGACTGCGGCGACCTGTAAAAGGATATGCAGCTAACTTCTAACATTTTTAGTGAGACTACTGGACTGAGTTTTATGTGAGGGTTAGCTTTCCCTGAGACCAGTGTCCCATGCCATCTGGAGAACCCACTTTTTTCAGTTCCGTTATGTGGAAAAAAGGTGTTCTGGCACAGTTCACCTGTCGATTTCTCTATTGGTTATAATAGGGGCCCTTATGGTGTTTTCCTTTCTACTTGTGAAAATAGAGCTGCGATGTTTGCTTCCCGAGAACGTAATCGCACCCCGAATCCTCAGGTACTTATAATTTAGGTCCCAAGTCAAGAACGAGAAATCAACAGTTAAGTCCAGCTAACCTGCGCGTGAAACCAACCCAAACGCCTCCACAGAGGAAGAGCAAGTTTAAGCACGTTAAACCTCTCAGCAACGCCCGACCTCCTTACGTTTGATTTGAGCATACTAAAGAAACATGTAATAACATCAGATTCCCTTATTACCGTTTTTTACACCATGTCCAAGATAGTTCCATAACATACTGCTGTTGTTTTGTTTTGTGCGTTGTTGTTGTTGTGTTTTTTTTTGGGGGGGGGGGGGAGGGAGGAGGTGCCACGTGTCAGGCCTTAACATGTTTTAGATACAGCATATGAGGTGGAGTGGCCAGTCTCTTTTCTGGTCGCTTTTTATTCCGTGGAAATTCCCTGAACATCACATGTTTCTCACCTCATCAGGTTGCTCTTGTACCTTGCGGTGTCGGGGTGAAGTATAAACAGCAGGAGAGTGCCCACCTATAGGCTTCATCTTCTGATCTGATCTCTTCAATGATACAATGAGTATTCTTCTCAGGAATCTCATTTTTGTTGTGATTTTTCTTTTCTCTTTTTCTGTCATTGTCCAGGGTTGGCATTGGTAGCATAGAATTTGTTGGAAGATTGCGTTGTAAAGTGCTTTCTTAGTAGTTATTGATACATGTTTGTTCTTTAGTATTGGTGCCATTTGTCCAATGAGTTGGTTTGCCTTATTGCATCTATTTTCGATCTCGTCTTCTGATTTGCCATTTGATGATATTATGCTTCCTAGGTATATCGATATAAGGTATGTCGATTATGTCATAACGAAGGCTCGAAAAGGTTTGGCAGCAATGAGAGTCATGGCGAGTGCCAATATCGAGCAAAGACTGCTATTACTTCTGTTCCAAGGACTTGTGCTTTCACGCATCGAGTATGCCCTGGCCATCCTCACTGTCAGCCCTACACAGATTGGAAGACTTGAAAAGGTACAAAACGAAGCCATGCGCATCATTTTGGGCTGCACGAAAGACACCAGCTGTGTAGCAATGAGATACCTCCTTGACTTCCCGACAATGGAACACAGAATCAAGATCTGGAGAGCTCGTGCATACTTAAAAATAAGTGCAGATGAGCAGCACCCTCTGCATGACGCTGTATTCAGCGAAAAGGGTGACAGGCTAAAGAGGGGCAAATCGTGGATGGGTCGGGCGGAAGATGTCGTCAGACAGGTCTGCAGTCTTACCAGTATCAACCCCGGCAAGGAATGGGTGCCGGTGCCTCCAGCTTTTAAGTGTACCTTCTCCTGCATTATCACACTCGACAGACGGTGCAGAGAGCAGAACCCTGCCGCTGTCAATGCAGAGGTTAACGCGCTCATCTATGATCACTCAGATAGCCCCGAAGTGCTCATCTATACAGATGGATCTGTTGTAAAGCAGCAGCGAAGTGCGTGGGCATTTACAGCCCGCTCAGCGGGCCGAACCGTTCAAGAATCCAGTGGTGCCCACTCCATGACCACGAGCAGCATGACGATGGAGGTGATGGCAGTTACACAGGCGTTCATATGGCTGGAATCTCAGCATTATACCAACGTGTGTGTACTAAGTGATTCAATGAGCATGATTCAGAAGGTCGAAGCTGGATCTGTACGTAGACAGTGGACTGAGTCGCTGCGGAAGTCTGTTGTCCGCAAAGTCACCTTCATCTTCGTCCCGGGACATGCGGGAGTCGAGGGAAATGAACGAGCTGATAAATTGGCTGGCTCTGCACCCCCTGTAGATGGCCAGCCCATGGATCGTGCCGATGTTATTAACGCCCTTAAAGATATGGCGAGAACAGAGGATTTTGACGCCAGTGATTCCACATCGCTTTCCAGGATGAAAGACCTGGGAGTAAGAATCGGCACAGCCAGACGCGAGAGGTACATCGGGAAAACAAAGCGCCTCGTCAACCAACACAGAACTGGCACTATTAGCCACCGGACGCTGATGCATATGCTGGGGGGAGGATCTGAGCACCTATGGACATGTCCGGAGTGCAACGAAGATACCCCAACTGATAACTAACTAACTAACTAACTATGCTTCCTAGGTACTTGAAACTCGTTACTTGTTCCAGGGGATGTACGTTTAGGTGAATTTTTGTTGTTATTTCTTCTTTAGTTATAGTCATTACCTTTGTTTTACTTGTGCTAATGTTCATGTTATGTTCCCTACACATTCCCTAAACATTCAGCATATTTTCTGGTACTCGGTTTTATAAGACTGGGGTGACCACAGAGCCACTGTGGTAGAGAAAATAATTGCCGGAGATTGAACCTGGACTATTGTTTTGGCTGGTAGGCGCAACCAATTGACCTGCTAACAGACCAATCAATCAGCAATACAACTAACTAATCAACAGCAAAACAATCACCAACCAACCTACCAGTAAACTAACTAATCGATTAAGTAATTAATTAACCAATCAACTAGCCAAATAACAGACCAGTGAACCAGCCAACAAACCAACTAACCAATCAACCGGCCAAACAAGCACCCAACGAAGCACCCACACAAACAACCCCCTAACCAACCAAAAATAAAACCAAGAAGCCAACCGTCCTACTCATCCAGATATCAAACCACCAAACTAACCAACCAACCAGTAAACAAACCAAACCAACAAACCAAACCAACCACCATCCGTCTATCCACCCACCAACAAACTCACCCACCACCAACTCACCAACAACCAATCAACCACCCACCAATCAACCACCAACCCACACACCCACCAACAAACCACCCACACACCAACCCACCAAAGCAACCACCCACCACTCACCCAACCACCAACCAACCAACCGTCCAACCAACCAACCCACCACCCATTACTCACACACCAGCCCATCCACTAACCAACACACGCTAACAGATGCATGCCTCTGTTGTCATTGTTGTCCTGGCTTGTCTTTTCAAACACCGTGTAATGACGTAACGCACACATCAACACAGACCGTAACACACGCCACAGATGTTGCGGAGATGGAAATATATTGAGTTTGGTCGTCATGAGAAGGTAATTAGACTTTATTATCCCCATCATTAGTGCAATATGGTGCATCCTAGAGTTCCGCTTACACGTTGGGAGTATACAGGTCCGCTTACATGTTACTGATGTCTGTCTGTTTGTCTGTCTTTCTGTCTGTTGGTTGTCATGAGTAGTTAATTAGTGACTATTATCTCCATCATTAGTGCAATATTGGGCATTCTAACAGTTCGGCTTAGATGTTGGAGCATACAGATACGAATGCTTGTTACTGCTGTCTGTCTGACAAATTAAGTTAGTTAGTTCGTTCGTTCGTTCTTTCTGTCTGCCTGTCTGTCTGCTGGTGGTCATCTCATCTGATCTTGTTCCTCTTGTACCTGTGTTGTTGAGGTGAAATAACAGCGCGCGCGAGAGAGAGAGAGAGAGAGAGAGAGAGAGAGAGAGAGAGAGAGAGAGAGAAGAGAAAGAGAGAGAGAGAAAGAGAGAGAGAGAGAGAAAGTGAGAGAGAGTGAGAGATATGTGGAAAAAGATGGAACGAGAGAGATATGGGGAGAGATATGGAGAGAGAAAGAAAGAAAAAGATATTTGGAAAGAGATGTAGATATAGAGTGAGAGAGAGAGAGAGAGAGAGAGAGAGAGAGAGAGAGAGAGAGAGAGAGAGAGAGTCCGTTTATGGGCTTCTTGTCATCGAATTCCGATGGACTCTGGTATTCGCTCTGTCTATCGTTCACGTCGTCGGCCTCCTCTTCTGCTTCCGTTTCGTCTGTACATCATTGCTTGTTGTAAACTGTTAGCTGGTATAACCTAGTTACATGGCCAAACCATTTGACTTCCTGCCTGTTAATAAAATCTAGCGCTGCAATAACCCCCACTTTAGTCCTGATTTCTTCATAGCTGATATTCTGTCTTCTTGATACATTGATTCTCAGGAATCCCATTTCTGTTATGATTTTTCTTTTCTCTTTTTCTGTCATTGTCCAGGTTTGACACTGGTAGCATAGAGTTGGTAGGAAAATTGTGTTGTAGAGTGCAAGATGGTGCATCCTAACGATTCGGCTTAGATGTTCGAAGTATAAATATTATCATGCATGTTACTAGTGTCTGTCTTTCTATCTATCCGTCTGCTTTCTGTCTGTTGGTTGTCATAAGAAGTTAACTAGAGTCTATTAAATCCACCATTAGTGCAGTATGGTGCATCCTGATGATATACATATACACACACTTGTTAGTGGTGTCTGTCTGTACATGTTGGAAGTATACAGATTCAGATGCATACTAATAGTGTCTGTCTGTTTGGCAGTTTGTCTGCCTGTCCGTCTGTCTGTTGGTTGCCATGAGAATTTAATTAGAGTCTTTTACCCCCACCATTAGTGCAATATAGTGCACACTAGAGTTCGACTTACATGTTAGAAGTATGCAGATTCACATGCCTGCTAACGGTGTCTGTCTGTGAGTAGTGATTAGTGAGGGTCATCAAGGGGGCTGAGTGGTCTCGAGGTATGGTGTTCGCCTTGAGTGCTGGAGGTCCCGGGTTTAAGGATATTTTTACGTTGAGTTCTAGTAACAAATCTTTCCCCTGGTCTCAGGGTAGTGAGATCGGACGCCCGTGTTGTATTGCTGCGCATGTAAAAAATCCCTTGGCAGTTGGAAATCGAAAAAAGAGTACCCTAACGGCACTGCTCGGGCAACATTTCGAGTTAAAAATCTACCCAAAGTATTTAAGGATCCTGGCCGGTGCTACGGAGTTCGTGCACTGAGCTGAGATTCTCCGGACTCCGATTAAACTAAACTAAAGTGAGGGTCTTCATCATCACCACATCCAGCACATCTCCACGGGTGCTCGGTCTCCGACTTAACATCTCCGCCAGCATATATCCACTGGCCCTACCCGTTCTGTGTTGGTTAATCAAATATCGTGTGCTCTTGACACAATGTTCATGTCTGGTTGTCATGGGAAGTTAATTACAGTCTCTTATCTCCACCATTAGTGCAACATGGTGCATCCTAACGGTTCGGCTTAGATGTTGGGAGTTTACAGATATACATGCATGCTAATAGGGTCTGTCTGTATGGTTGTCTTTCTTTCTGCCTGGCTGTCTGGATCTGTCTGTCTGTATGAATGACTAGATGTCTGTCCGGATATCTGTATTAATAACTATATGTCTGTCTTATTCTGTCTGTATGGATAGATGTGTACCTGTGCGTTGGCATAGATGGATGGATTTGTGTCTGCTTGATGTCTGGAATAATTAATATTTGTCTGTCTGTCTGATCAATGTCTGTTTATCTGTCTGTTCATATCGATGAATTGATTTGACTGTCTGTAATACTGTCTGTTTGTCGGTTTGTATGGACAGATGGATAGACGTGTACTTGTCTATCAGTACAGAGCGATAAAATGATGTCTGTCTATTTTTTTGTTAAATTATTCTTAATTTCTGCCCTTGCATCCATCCCCCATGTATATATTCATGAAGTACCAATCGTGACCGTGCCATAGAGTGAATTGCCCTCCATGGCATAGTGACGAAAAGTCACCCAGAAAGACGGGACGATCATTGATCGTGACCGACGTGGCGAGCGAGATTCTCACCAGAGCGAATCCACTTGATCGCGAAGGTGACAAGGGATTCGAGAAGTGGACGTGGTCCTGTGCGGACGCACCACGAGGCAGAAGATGGTTATGGCCAAAGAGTGTGCCTACCATTTTAATTATCTGTGTAGCAATGTAGTGTAGATTTGTGATACTATGTTGTATAATTGTATGCGCAATTGCGAGTGAATAATGTAAATCGTTTTGAGGAATAGATCGTCAGAAAATACCCTCACTAGCGTTGAGTTGTGGTAGTGGGCTTGATTCCGTGTAATTGACGTTAGAGTTGAAGTTAACAACCACGGAAGTGAGGCTGAATGGTTAAAAGCAGAGTCTGAGATGCAGCAGAAAGCGGAGTCCGAAAGTAACCTGGGGACTATATGATGATGAATGAATGAGTTTACAACTCATACCCCTAGTCATCAGAGACTATTATGTCCGCCCAAACCACCCCAGGTCGGATTTTGGCAGACCGTATTCATTCATGAAGTATTAATCATGGCTATATACATTCATGAAGTACCAGCACATTCATGAAGTGCTAATCATGACTATATACATTCATGAAGTAACAATCATGGCTACATACATTCGTAAAGAACAAATCCTGATTATACACATTCAGGAAGCACCAATCCTGATTATGCACATTCATAAAGCACCAATCCTGATTATGAATGAATCACCAAAAAACGAGAAGTAGATTGTGAGCTTTACTGAAATACGATTACAAGAAATAAATTGGATGTTGCGGCCAAAGCTTTCGTCAGCACAGAACAAACAAACAAAAACCGACACAAAATTACACGAAACACACTACATGACAATATTAAGGGTACTTATCTGAATCTGTATTCTAGCTGGGAGCGATTGACGCTCGTTAGACGACTATTGGTGGATTGTATGAGCCGGATGTATAGTCAACGGGTCAAAGGTCAATACCGTCAGAAGCTCAGGTATTGGCTAAGCCACTGGGCGAGAGAATAAGCGGGAAGGCGTAGGGGTGGAGAGACGCCCATGTAAGCGGAAGAGTAAAATTTGGGATTGGCGAAAATGTCACAGACGCAGTTCACATTTAGAAATTTCTCGTTCAGCGCTCGAAACACAGCTGCGGAAGATTTAATTGCATTGGTCCTCACAGAGATGGCATGAGTAGCGTCACTCAGAAAACGATTGCAAACCACCGAACGCAAACTTACCAAGAAATCCCAAACAGCAAAATTAATGCTGGGGTTGACTGCGACGTCCTGCAAAGGTAATTCAACTAGCTTTTTAATGGACAATACAACTAGGGGGTTGGAGGGGGTGGGTTTGGAAGTTAACTGAATCTGTGTTAGACATTGAAGCGGTGAGGGGAGAGTAAACCCAACTGGAAGATGACACGGTTTTCCGATGTCTTACTATCCCGTTCGTGGGATGCGCATGATTTGATGGCCGTGACCTGTATGTCAGCCACGCGACAGTGGTCAGAACTGTTGAAGTACATGAATACTGGTTTCTGGGCGCCACTGTTGGTATCAGAAAGGTGTTGCCTAAATCTGTCAGCAAGACGTAATCCTATATACCGGATATATCTCATGTCACAACGTGTGCAAGTAATCGCATAGATAACGTTGTGATTCGTGCATAAGAGAACCTCACGGATGTGGAAGGTCGTCTTAGGGAATGCCAGACTTTGGGATTGAAATACATGTGAGCAGGTCTTACAACGCGGTCGAAGACAAGCCACCGTGCCAGGAAGAGACTTGAAGTACCAATCCTGAATCTATACATTCATGAAGCACCAATCCTGATTATACACATTCATGAAGCACCAATCCTGAATATACACATTCATGAAGTACCAATCATGACTATATACATTAATGAAGTACCAATCCTGATTATACACATTCATGAATCACCAATCCTGAATATACACATTCATGAAGTACCAATCCTGATTATACACATTCATGAAGCACGAATCCTGATTATACACATTCATGAAGCACCAATCATGACTAATTACATTCATGAAGTACCAATCATGGCTATATACAATCCTTATGTAGCAATCCTGAATATACACATTCATGAAGCACCAATCCTGAATATACACGTTCATGAAGCACCAATCCTGATTATACACATTCATGAAGCATCAATCATGACTATATACATTCATGAAGTACCAATCATGGCTATATACATTCCTTAAGTACCAATCCTGATTATACACATTCATGAAGCACCAGTCCTGATTAAACACATTCATGAAGCACCAGTCCTGATTATACACATTAATGAAGCACCAATCCTGAAAATACACATTCAAGAAGCAGTAATCCTGATTATACACATTCATGAAGTACCACCCACGACCGTGTGCAATAATAATGTAGCATTCATGACTCGTACTATTTGTCTGCCTTACGCATTGATTAACTGATTCAGTGTCGATGGATAATATATTGCCAAACGTGGCCTCCAATTTGAAACGAAGGACGATATTTCGCCATACTACGGTGATTGTGATAATTGCTTTTCGTCGTGGTATCTTCCGCAATTTCAATGCTCAGTAAATTCAAATTTACATTATAATACCTGTTCATTTGAGTCTGTACCATGTTTGGTCCAACCCTACTTTTTGTTTGGTACTGAATCAGTTAAACTGGAAGTTACGCTCTCTTTCACGACATCTTTTTGATTTACTCTCTGTTCAAATATCTTTTTAACATACTTCATACGTAATAATGCTAAGTGAGTCAATAAGTAAAAAAACCTTTCACACACCTATTGTAACTTATTCACAAAGCATGCTGACAAAGGTGAAGACTGGCATGCTTCGTGATGAATGGCATGCATCAATTCCGAGGTCGCGGGTTGTGAGCATTTGCTGAATTTTTTTCTCCAGGACACTCTGGGGTGGTTGGATATGAACAGGCAGACAAATTCACTGGTGCCGCATCATTGAGAGGTGATTTGATACACGATAATGCAGATGTGATGGAGGCCCTCTGGGAGCATGTGAATAATGCAGAAGAGAAGAGTGTCATGGTCTGAGGAGAATGCGGCAGCATGGGGTGGTCAGATGGTCTGGTCGACAGTCGTCACTCAGAGGTAAAGTAAGACGGACATATAATTATATTGCAACGGGCACCATTAATATTGGAACTCTTCGCTGGTTGTTGAAGGGCTGAGCGCTTATGGGAATGCCCCGAGTGCAATGATATCGGTTCCTGACTCACCTAAAGTCAACTCAACTCAGCTCAACTCAAGTGAACTCAACTCAGCTCATCTAATCTCAACTCAACTCAATTTAAGTCAGCTCAACTCATCTCAGCTTATTTCAGTTCAGCTCAGCTCAAATCAACTCAACTCAACTCATCTAAACTCAACTAAATTCAACTCAACTCAGCTCGTCTCAACTCATCTCAGCTTACTTCAGCTCAACCCAACTCAACTAACCTCATCTCAACTCAATTCAGTTCAACTCAACTCACAATAGCTCAACTCAGCTCAAATCATCTCATCTCAACTCACCTCAATTCAACCCAACTCAGCTCACTTCAGCTCAACTCAACTCGTCTCATCTCATCTCATCTCAACTCAAGTTAACTCAACTCAGCTCATCTCATCTCAACTCAACTCAGTTAAATTCAGCTCAACTCAGCTTAGCTCACTTCAGCTCAACTCAACTCAGCTCATCTCAACTCAATTAAACTCACCTCATCTCATCTCAACTCACCTCACCTCAACCCAGCTCAACCCAACCCAAATCAACTCAACTCAACTCAACTCAACCCAACTCAGCTCAATTCAACTCAACTCACCTCACCTCAACCCAGCTCAACCCAACCCAAATCAACTCAACTCAACTCAACACAACACAACACAACTCACCCCATCCCAACCCAACCCAACTCGACTCACACGCCTTAAAGTGCTTTGGACATACAGTGCTAGACCCATATGTTTTTATAAACGAATGTGCACACGGCGGGGTCACGTGGTCAATATCAGAGCTACACAATACATTTCTTAGTAGCCACTTTACGTGGAGTTGACCTGGCAGCTCAGGGACATTTAAAAAGAAAAGCCTTCTCGGCGCAAATTTAAACCGATGACCTTGGGGGACGACGTGCGAGCGAGCTAACCACTGCTCTACCGCAGATCTCAGACATATGATACAAGTCTTATACTTTTATAGACCTAACGACTTTCCATGGCCAGTGTTGGTCAGTGCCCCATAGGCTGGCTTTACTTCCCACAAAACTCCCTGACAACCATTTTTTAAAAACTTCGCTCTCTTTGAAACCAAGCGCAGTCTATAGACTTGTAGACTTGCTACTACTTCTAGTGCACTGGTCTGATTTTTGCGTGTGGATTAACTTTCCCTGTTACCAGTGTCCCTCGCTATTAAGCCAACCCACTCCTACTTCTGAGGTGCTTGTAATTTACATCCCCAGGTTAAGGATGAGAAGTCAACATTTAGTCTCAACTGACCGGTGTAGAGGTTGAACTCACTAACTCGCCATCAGCACACAGGATGTTTAAGATCTAACGCTCTTATCCATTCGGCTATGCTGACCTCTGGCAACTATTTTAGGGTGGGCTGATCCGGAAGCTTTAACCAGTATTTAAACAATAGCAATCAATTTCTCGACAAGACTTCGAATACATGACCACTGGGTCGAGAGGCAGCTATGCTAGCCACTGTCCTACCAAATTCCCCAGACTCATAATAGCCACTGTCCTACCACATCCCTCAGCCCCATGCTAGCCACTGTCCTAACGCATCCCTCAGTCTCTTGCTATCCACTGCCCTACCCCGTCCCCCAGACCCATGCTAGCAACTGCACTACCGCATTACCCAGATCCGTGCTAGCCACAGCCCTACCGCATTCCCCAGACCCATGCTAGCCACTGTCCTACCTAATCCCCCAGACCCATGCTAGCCACTGTCCTACCTAATCCCCCAGACCAATGTTAGCCACTGCCCTACCGCATTCCCCAGACCCATGCTAGCCACTGTCCTACCTAATCCCCCAGATCCATGCTAGCCACTGCCCTACCTCATTCCCCAGACTCATGCTAGCCACTGCCCTACCTAATCCCCCAGACCAATGCTAGCCACTGCCCTACCGCATTCCCCAGACCCATGCTAGCCACTGCCCTACCGCATTCCCCAGACCAATGCTAGCCACTGTCCTACCTAATCCCCCAGACCAATGCTAGCCACTGCCCTACCGCATTCCCCAGACCCATGCTAGCCACTGCCCTACCTAATCCCCCAGACCAATGCTAGCCACTGCCCTACCGCATTCCCCAGACCCATGCTAGCCACTGTCCTACCTAATCCCCCATATCCATGCTAGCCACTGCCATACCTCATTCCCCAGACTCATGCTAGCCACTGCCCTACTTAATCCCCCAGACCAATGCTAGCCACTGCCCTACCGCATTCCCCAGACCCATTCTAGCCACTGCCCTACCGCATTCCCCAGACCAATGCTAGCCACTGTCCTACCTAATCCCCCAGACCAATGCTAGCCACTGCCCTACCGCATTCCCCAGACCCATGCTAGCCACTGCCCTACCTAATCCCCCAGACCAATGCTAGCCACTGCCCTACCGCATTCCCCAGACCCATGCTAGCCACTGTCCTACCTAATCCCCCAGATCCATGCTAGCCACTGCCCTACCGCATTCCCCAGACCCATGCTAGCCACTGTCCTACCTAATCCCCTAGACCAATGCTAGCCACTGCCCTACCGCATTCCCCAGACCCATGCTAGCCACTGTCCTACCTAATCCCCTAGACCAATGCTAGCCACTGCCCTACCGCATTCCCCACACCCATGCTAGCCACTGTCCTACCTAATCCCCCAGACCAATGCTAGCCACTGTCCTACCTAATCCCCCAGACCCATGCTAGCGACTGTCCTACCTAATCCCCTAAACCAATGCTAGCCACTGCCCTACCGCATTCCCCAGACCCATGCTAGCCACTGCCCTACCTAATCCCCTAGACCAATGCTAGCCACTGCCCTACCGCATTCCCCAGACCAATGCTAGCCACTGCCCTACCGCATTCCCCAGACCCAAGCTAGCCACTGTCCTACCTAATCCCCCAGACCAATGCTAGCCACTGCCCTACCGCATTCCCCAGACCCAAGCTAGCCACTGCCCTACCTCATCCCCCAGTACAGCATTCCCCAGACAAACAGTGCAGCAAGACAAATACCACCCCTGCACCGATAAAACAACACAGAAAACACACAGCACAGTACGCAACAACAAATACCAAAACATTTATCATCACAACTACAAGGGTCATTATGAGCTTTGACAATTAAATGACGCAAACAGGAAAATATTAAGGTCAGAGACATTGAAAGCAATTTGCATGTCGGAAATCATACGAAAGCGTGACTGCAGTTGTAGAACATTTCAATTATCTATGTTACTAGCCTGTAAAGAAATAACATGCAAAAAAGAGATAAATAGTTAGAGAAACTGTCTTGTCGTCAGATTTTAACTATTTAGACATCTGCCTAACAATCAGCTTAGTTTTGCCGGAAATAATTACGTTGTTTTCCTACGTATATTCTAATAAGATATACTTTATTTTATTCTATTATTGTGACAGTGAAACGAACGGGACATTTGAAATAATTAGTGAAAAGAGGATGATAGTTATGCTGCACCCAGGCACGCAGTGACAATTAAGTCATACTCAACTGCCGTGTCCTTGTACAACTCGCTTACTCAACCTCAATTTTTGCTCACTCCTGCGGTTTTAATCGTTTGGCTCTTGGGTAAGGTTAAACCTCTTGTTTTATTTTGTTTATTGATTTCCGAGTTAATTGTTTTAATGTACCAAGGCAGCCATTACAGTTTTCGCGTTCATCTTGCAGCTTTTCTTATACGGAAAGAGCTTCTAGGTCGACTTAATTTGCTTGGCAACTCCGGCAAGAATTGGTAGATGTTGATTTTTCTCGACCTTTCTCCTGACTGCGTCTATTTGTCGCATACAAGCCGTGTTTTGATGTTACCGACTGTTTTCTTGCCGTTTTCCAATGTGGCATTTTGTGGTGCCTTGCGAGAAAAATGGAGGTGTCGAAGATAACCGCCATAGTTGCCAACAAGTGCCATACTTAATGGGGTAGACTTTTAAGATCATAAGTAAAGAAACAGCATTCTTTGGTCATGTGATGAGAAGAGGGGCATTGGAGAACATCATGACGACTGAAAATATCGAGGGGAAGAGAGGCAGAGGCCGACCAAGAGAAATGATGCTGGATAGATTGAGACGGTGGCATGGAGGAATATCAGTAGCAGAGTTGATCCAGAACACCAAAGACCGAGATATGTGGAGAGCCATGAACGCTTACGCCAGCTGGCGTGACACTTGATGATGATGAAATAAAGAAACATAAAAGGCCCATTCACAGCTCTAAAGGTGGATTTAGTTATATAGGGCTAGAAGTATATTTGTGTAGACCACTCTGCACTTTGTGGGTGACGTGGTCAATGCAACACCGGCCGCTTGTACTTCCCCAAACATTTCCTATTGTCCATGCTATGTCCATGCTATGTCCATGCTATGTCCATGCTATGTCCATGCTATGTCCATGCTATGCCCATGCTATGCCGGATCGCCCTGATATAATGACTGTGTTATAGTATCCACTAGGAGAACTTGGTGACAACTGGAAAGATCGAAGGGAAAAGACCAAGGGGAAGACCGAGAAGTAAATACCTGGATGGCTTGGTGGTATGGCATGATAGAGACAAGAACACGGAGCTGATCCACGACTCTGGTGATAGAGTTAAATGGCAGAACATGACCGCCCACGTTTATCGGCATGGCACATGATAGATGGATGGTTATATTATCTGTTCATCCCCAGATATTTCCCATTGTCCATGCTATGCCGCGTCGCCCTGATATAATGACTGTGTTATAGGATCTGTTCTTCCACAAAACAACGTGTAAGAATATTAGGTACCAGAAACTACTTCTTTACCAACGTCATTAACCCGGAGAACATGACAGACCGTCAAGGAAAGCGCACTTCAAGGCGCTATTTAGGGAGTCTCCTTGGTGAAGTGGTCAAGTCGTCTGCCTCGCGCTCCGAATGTTGTAGGCTCGATTTCGTGCTACGTCTTTCGATTCACGAGTGCATTTTTTTGGAGACTCCAGGGGGTCGTCGCTGTAGCTACGGAGCCCGTGCTTTGTGCAACGCTTTCGGCAGGCCTGCCTGTGAAAAGAGACCCAGTCATATGGGACAAAACCCGGTGCAATGAATTCGATGGTAGCAATATAGGCACATATGGAGGAGGTCAACATGGCGTTTGGATAAGAACACTCGTTCTTAAACATCCGGTGTGCTAATGCCGAGGTAGCGGGTTTAACCCCTATACCTGTTAGTTGGACTAAAATGCTGACTTCTCGTCTTTGACTTGGGGTAGTTAAATTGATAATACCGACATAATAAAAAGATATACGGAGTAAATAGAAGATTTATTCTGGGACAGCAAGGTCATTACACCAACATTGTATAATACTCACGATGGACCAAACATATTGAAAGATGAAAGAAGGTAAGGCTGCGGGTCCTGACAAGATAACAACAGAGATGATACAATCCTTATCCAGCTTTGGCATTGATGCTATCACAGAATTATACACTACCCAAGAAGTCAAGAGCTGTCGATTATGAGGATTACAGAACTATTAGTTTAATGAACAATATAACTAAGATATTACTCAAGGTCATACAAGAAAGAGTTCAAAATAAAATAGACGGGAAAGTAGCTGCAGAATAATTTGGGTTCCGTAAAACAATGGCACCAGAGAAGCAATAATCTGTTTGAGGATGATAATTGAAAAATATATAGAAGTTCAGTAAAAAGTATATGTTTGTTTTATAGACTAAAAGAAAGCTTTTGATAGAGTATAACATGAACGACTAATTACATGCCTTCAAGATATAGGAGTAGATGGAAAGTACATCATACTTATTAGTAACTTGTACTGGGAACAAGTGGCAACTGTTAGATGCGAAAATAATTGTTCGTCGCCCATAGAGATAAAAAGAGGAATACGGCAGGGATGTGTGTTGTCCCCAAGCCTCTTCAACCTATGCATAGAAAGAATTTTTAAACAAGTCGAACTGCCTGGATTTAATATCAATGGAATAATCATAAACAATCTTAGGTATGCTGACGATACCGTGTTACTAGCAGAAAGCGAGCAAGAGTTACATAACCTAGTAGAACAAGTAAACAGGCAAAGTCCAGAATATGGCTTAGATATTATCATCCCAAAAACTGGGCAGAAGAGACATGGACAAGGTCTGCTGGTGAAGGAAGGAGTGAAGCATGTGGTACTCGACTTGAGCCAGTGGAATCACAGTGCAAGAGAGGTCCAGGGTATACAAATGGAGATTGGTGTCTTAAGTTGGAACATCATAAATGTATATGCCACAGTGGACTGTTTTGTCAGAAAGGAACATTGGGACTGGCTTAAGGAACTGGAGGAATTACCAGGTGATAGGCTACTCATATGTGGAGACTTCAATGCAAGGAACAGAGATTGGGACAGTAGTGGAGAAATCCGACAGGGAATTGCCCTTGCAGATGCCATGGTGGACTCCGATGTGGTCTGCATAAATGATGGTAGGCCGACAAGAATGGCAATGAGGCCTGGCGATGCAGACACAGCTATTGACTTGGCACTTGTCTCCCAGTCATCAGTCCTTGATGTAAAGTGGAATGTGTTGAATGACCATGGGAGTGATCACATGCCATGCTCAGTCCTGATCTCTAAACCCAGGAAAGTTAAAGCTGGGAGAGCGCGCAAGACCTTCCGGTATGAGTGGTCCGATTGCCTTCTTGGACGCCTCAGACAAGGGACATGCAACAGGACTGTTAAAACTCCCTTTTTGCAGTCCCCATGGTGGACCCCAGAAGTAGACCATGCTTGGAAAGCAAAGAGAGCTGCAGTGAAGCAGCTAAAGAAAGTGCGACAGATACTTCGAAGCTCACGAGAGGAAGTGGACACAGCGGAAAATGTCAAGAAAGACAAGGTGGAGGTTTTCAAGCGCTGTGCTGCAGAGGCCAAAAAGGCAAAATGGGAATGTTTCATGAAGGAGATTGGAGGTGATAAAACACTGCAAAAATTCTGGAAACTCTACAGGCAAATGCAGAGAAAAGATCGGCCGATGACAGTGGGAACAATCTATAGAGATGATGGTGTGCGCGTGACAACAGACAAAGAGAAAGGGGAGGCGTTTCTCCAGAGATTTTTAGAGCAGACCAATCATAATGATGCGGACACCAGGGATGCAGTTAGAAAGGAGCTATCTGGCACCACGAAGAATATGCAGTATGAAGACATCATACGAGTGGAAGAGGTTAAACACATTTTGAAAAAGGCAGAAGACACGGCACCAGGGCCCGATGGGGTCAGGTATGGCCACATAAAGGGTTTGAGCGAAGCAGACCTGGAGGAGATGACCGACTGCTTTAACCAGAGCATTAGGACAGCATCAGTACCGCAGGATTGGGTGCACAGCTATCTCATCCTTCTCCCTAAACCATTCAAGGATCAGTCAAAGCTTAGCGGCTTTAGGATCATCACCCTTCAAAATACATTTGGGAAGGTTTTAGAGAAGATAGTCGCTGTCAAGCTGCAAGAGTTTTTGGAAAGCGGGAAGCTTCTTCCAAAGGGCCTAGGGAGCTACGGGCCAGGTAAAGATACCTGGTCAAATGCAGCCACTTTTGCCTTTGATGTTTATGAGGGGTTCCAGAGTAGACAGGAAACGATGGCGGTAGCGCTTGATGCGTACAATAGAGTTCAATATGATATTTTGATGACCGCACTGATGGAGAAGGGGGTCAATCCCTGGTTGGTGAACTGGATAGCAGCCGTCCTGCACTTTCGTCTGGTTGCTCTCCGTCTGGGCGCATGGACCTCAGAGCCACATATGTTAACCCCGGGACTGCCACAGGGATCTGCAGTCTCACCGGTGCTCTTTAATGTGTATACGAGCAAGATTGAAAACCTAGAAGCACCAGGGGTTGGAATAATACTAACATTTGCAGATGATATTCTTGCATATAGGCAGGGGAGAGATAGAGAGCAAACAGCCCAGGAGTTACAGGCGACAGTAGATAAAGTGATTGACTGGTGCACAGAAATTAGTGCTGTCATCCACCCGGAAAAGGCGGCTGTTTTGTGGTGCTCTCTGTACAACAGGATTGTAAGAGCTGATGTCCCAAGCCTCGCGATAGATGGTAGAAATGTCAGCAGAGAGAACAAACTGAAGTATCTGGGGATCTCATTTGACAGGAGCCTATCCTTCAAGGACCATGTGGAGACGGTCGTGACAAGAACTCAAAAGGGACTCAATGCACTTAAAACTATGGCTGCAATGGACATAGAGCAGAGAATGCTTTTCACACTATACCAGCACTTGATCCTCTCAGTAATTGATTATGGATTAGGTCTGCTCACTGTCTCAGACAGTCAGCTGGTGAAGTTAGAGCGCATACAGAACGAAGCTATGCGGGTCATTCTGGGATGCACTAGAGACACCCCAGTAGTGTGTATGCGTTACATCCTTGGTCTGCCGACTGCTGCTGGTAGGCTCAAGGTGATGCAGGCGAAGGCATACCTCAGAGTAGCTGCAGACACAGACCACCCACTGCATGAGGCGCTGGACGCAGTTAAGGGTCAGCGACTGATAAGAGGGAAATCATGGATGGCTCAGGCGGAGGATACGATCAGACAGGTGTACCCCCTGGAGAACATTA
This sequence comes from Cepaea hortensis, assembly GCA_963921405.1. Taxonomy (NCBI): domain Eukaryota; kingdom Metazoa; phylum Mollusca; class Gastropoda; order Stylommatophora; family Helicidae; genus Cepaea; species Cepaea hortensis. The sequence continues at coordinate 106,483,061 of OY992876.1, read as the reverse complement.
GGCGTGGAGAGGAGTGGGTCAGAGTGCCAGCAGAGCAGTCAGACTTGTGCAGAGTTATAATCTCATTAAACCGGGAGTGCAGGGAGTGGCCAGCAGGGGCCACGGAATTGGAAATCCAGCAACTAATTCAGGACAATGCTCACTCGAGTGATGTAGTTATCTACACAGATGGTTCGGTGTCAAGGGGTGAGAAAAGTGGCTGGGGGTTCATAGCCAAAGCCAATGGTCGATGTTTGGGGCAGGAGAGCCTGGCATATGATACTACAACATCCAGCTTAAGAATGGAGGTGGAGGCAGTCACTGCGGCTCTCCGCTGGATGGAGAATACGACACACACACATCATGATTGTAACTGACTCAGAAAGCATGCTGACGAGGGTGAGGACGGGCAGACTTCGTGCGGAGTGGCTTGCTTCGCTTCGGAAGTCACGGGTGACAAGCATCGCCTGGATCTTTTCTCCGGGGCATGCCGGTGTGCTGGGAAATGAACAGGCGGACAGATTGGCTGGCTCTGCAGAACTTGGTGGAGTATTGATACATGACAAGGCAGACGTGGTTGCGGCCATGTGGGAGCACGTGCACACCTCGGAGGAGCAAATGGATTACCATGGTCTGGCAAGAATGAGACAACGAGGAGTGACGAAGGGATCTGGCCAACGCTCAACGCTCAAAGGAAAGGCGAGACGGACTTATAATCAGATTACTACTGGTACTATTAGTGTTGGAACTCTTCGCTGGCTGCTGAGGATGGGGACGGAGCACTTATGGGAATGCCCCGAATGCTGTGATGTCGATTCCTAAATCAATCAATCAATCAATCCCAAAAACGAAAACTATGATAATTAGCTGTGGAAAGGAAAGGCCATCAATGATCATCACAGTAAACGGGGAGATACTAGAAAAGGTAACACGTTTCTCCTATCTTGGACATGTAATCCATCCATCCATCATGTGTTATGCAGGTAAGCGTGGGCCGTCATGTTTTGCTATCTCATTCGATCACCAGAGCTATCGGCTAAATGTTCTTGTCTCGACCATACAACGTGGCCAAGCCATCCACGTATTAACTTCTCTGCCCTACCCTTGTTCTCTTCCCCTCGATCTTTCCATGTGTCTCCAAGTTCTCCCATTTATATCTTCTCATTACATGACCAAAAAATTGTGAATCTCTACGTCCACATAATGGAGAACTGGGAGCGATTTCTACCCCCGCTGGTGATTTGCGGGATAACTTATCTGGCCGCTCAGAAAGCAATGGCAAACTACTGAGCGTAATCTTGCCAAGAAATCAACAGACAGCTGAAATATGCTGCTGTTGACAGCGATGTCCTGTAAAGGATATTAGAAAAAAAAAAGTGCGTCCTCTAGTCTCTAATTCTTTCCCCTACTTCTATGAGCGCCAAACAATACATGTGTATTTGTTTATTAACTATATATTTAGTTAGTTAGTTGCATATCCTTTATATAACATCGTAGTCAGCCGCAGCATTTTTGGCTATTTGTGATTTCTTGGCAAGTTTACGTTCAGTAGTTTGCCATTGCTTTCTGAACGATCGGCACTCATACCATTTTATAAATGTATATAGTAACTGTCGAAAATTGCTTAAGCATTAGCCCGTTCCTTTGGCAGTATTAGTTAAAATTTAGTTGCATGTCCTTTTCACGACCTTGTAATCAACCCCAGCATGTGTTCGCACTTTATGATTTACTAGGACACTTTACGTTCAGTAGTTTGCCATTTAGAGTGACGGGGTTGGGGTATTCTCTACCAAAGAAGTAGTAAGGTACCTCCTTCCCTCCGCTAGCCTACGGGACACCCTTGGGCAAGGTGGAGTACCAGTTTAGCACCCCACTCGATCAGGGTCACGTGAAGCTATTGAGCAGGTGGTGGATTGATATGAGGAGCAGCCGACAGATACTTGTTGGTTATAGTCTTAAGTTTCTCGGCGGTATCGCTTTTATCCTCCCATTATACCGTTACCCCTACCCTGTTCAACCGCATAAGAGAAGTTATTTTAGGGTCCATCCCTGGCTGAGATTAAAAATCCCGTGAATGAGTCAACGACAAATAGGTTATTAATTTGAAGGTGATTGTTGTCCAGAAAGGGTGATGGCTTTATGAAGACCACGGTAAGCAGAGGATCCCGTTATAGAGACAAAGGCTGCGGTCACCGACCAGTATGGTCACTGCCAAGAAGGAACGCAATGGCAAACTACCTTTTTTTTTTACAAACTCCTCGCATATAATGTCTGCAAGCAATGGCCGTGGACAGACATACTAACTAACGCCACACGGCATGGACTATAAGAAGAAGAAATTTGCCATTGTTTTCTTAACGTCCGACTGCTCAAACTATCGAAGTCAACGCAAAGCGATCTTCTTCCAGATCGCCTGAGGCTGATTTCGAAACTCCAGTTCGGTATTTCGGGGAACTACGAAACTGCGTATCACTAACCCCTACATCACAGAGGACAACTGTGATCCTGCACTCACGACAAACGTGAAAGCAGAGGTTTAACATGACTTTTAAAATGATAAACTGTGACGATACAGGCGTTCATTTAATTGATTCAATCCACCAGAGCTGTAACATCACGCAACTCTCCTGTAAGGTCACATATGAGAACATGAGTTTCTCACTACTCCCCGATGTTACAGCCACGCCCCTGTAAATTAATTGCTAATGACATTGTGAATTATTCTTTGTTGCCAAGGGTGTTACCATATGGTATAATCATCGTCTTCCACTTTTCTTGTTAAGTGTCGTGGGGAGGAATGAATAGTTGACGTTCCAGCGCCCGATAGGTGACACTGGATAGTGTCATGCCTTGCGATTGTACAATGTCTTTGAATTCGTCAATCCATGTTCTCTCGCCCTCCTGTAATGCCAAATCAGGAAACTGACGGTGCTGCATTCTAACGAGATGGCTGAATCATTTAAGCTTCTGCGTGTCAATATGTATGGCACAAGGTTTTGACCCTACTATCTGTCTGATAGCAACATGTTGGCAGCTCTTTTCAGGCATCACATCTCGCAGGTGTACATTTTGCGTGGGTGTGATGTGGATGATATTGTACAAGTTAGACATAGGTGTCATAGGGTTAATTAGCATAGATGGTGTAATGTATCTGTTTGACACTAACGTCAGAATTGTCAGAAATACAACTAGTTGATAGATTATTCGTTTGAGTTCATTATTTCTGCTCTCTCTCTCTCTCTCTCTCTCTCTCTCTCTCTCTCTCTCTCTCTCTCTCTCTCTCTCATGTGTGTTTGGCTGGGTGATTGGAGGTGTGTGGGTGGAGGAGGATATGTGGGTGGGTGATTGTTGGTGGGTAATGGGATAGGTGGAGGATATGTGAGTGGAGGGGAGATGTGTGTGGGTGGGGGATATGTGGGTTTGGGAATGTATGTGTGTTTGGGGTGTGGGTGGATGGGATGTGTGGTTGGTGGGAGGTGTGTGAGGGTGGGGAGATGTGTAGGTGTGGGGATGTGGTGGATGGGTGGGGGTATGTATGTGTGCTTGGGGTATGTCTGTGTGGTTGGGTGGGGGATGTGTAGGTGCATGGGGGATGTGTGGGTGGGTGGTTGATGTGTCTCATAACATGGTAATATGCATTGTTTATGTTTACAAAATTCATTTGACAATAATTTTTTCTACGCACTATTGATGAACGAAAGATGAGTGATTGGAAGGGCCGAATGTAAGACGGGCCTACGTGCCCAATTTGTTACCCTTTGAAAATAAAGTCCGTTCGTTCGTTCGTTCGTTTGTTCTCTCTCTCTCTCTCTCTCTCTCTCTCTCTCTCTCTCTCTCTCTCTCTCTCTCTCTCTCTCTCCCCGCCCTCTTTCACACACATACAGATAGATAGATGGATGGACAGTCGGACAGAGAGACAGATACATGTTAAGAGAGAGAGAGAGAGAGAGAGAGAGAGAGAGAGAGAGAGATATCCTAAGAAACAATCTTGAATTTCGTTGTGATAACGGCGGGGTAGTGCTTTCATTCACCTGTAACTTGAACTTTAACGTTGATTTCTCACTCAGAACGCAATGGCAAGCTACTGAACATAAATTTACCGAGTATATCAACGAGATGTTGATTGCAACATTCCGCAAAGAACAGGCCGGGCGTTTTTTCCAGTTTAGTGTATCCTGTTGGCTGTAGAAACGTGATGGTATGTTATGTTGTTGGTGATGCTCATGTGTTGTGTGGTCGGCTAGAGATGTTAGGGCGGAGTTTTACCTGAATCGTGGAGGCTGTGATATAATTTTTCACAAACCGTAAAAGTGCTGTAATTATTCTCCGTAAAACAATTAAAGGTGAACACCCCAACAATGCTGGTTTGTTCCGTATTTCTACAATCCTAACATTTACAAGGACAGACTCATGGTCCACGGGAAAGCCAAAACATGGAACGGAAAAAGCTGAGATAAAAGCAGCAACAACCGGTTCCATGGCCTCAGCGTACAACCCACAACTCATTGCCACCAGAAGAACGGCCAACTGTGCCTGCGTAAAATGGTAGCTTCTTAACTCGCTACGACCACGTTAGAAAATTAAAGTCTAGAGAGAATAGAAGAACCAGAAGAACAGCAGCCAGTTTATTTGGTAACTCAACCAAATTGAGGACCTGACATCTTGTGGGGGAACATGTGTTGTGAAGCATTTCATTAGAATGAAGGTAAAACGATAATGTTTTAGATTAGTTTTTAATTAGCTAGTCTGTGAGCCTATTTCCCGAGAAGAGTTGGTAAGTCGGTGTGTTGTAAACCACGTGATTAGTCCTTAAGAAATTAATATTATATTCAGTTATCATAGTCATAGATAAACTGTACATTAGGACAAACTCAGTGAGTTTCTTTTTCTTCTAGTAAACAACTTATTTAATGTGAAGCATTACATCAAGTTGTACAATGTATTCTTAAGTAGTAAACTCTATCAGCAGTGTTTTAGTGTAGGTGAGTAACTTAAGATTTCGAAGGAGAATCCTTAGTGCAGTGGTAAGAAGAAACTATGTTACATGTGCCACCACTGGTAAGACAAATTAGTGTAATGTGTCATAAGTCAAGTAGATTTTTGTTACATTGCACATGAAGACAAGGAGTTTTTCTTTTAAATTCCATGAAACACATGAGAACCAAATATATTCCTACAGGTATCATAATGTGTGTGATGGGTTAAAGCAACCGTTTGGTGAGGTAAATATATTTTCATTGTTGTTAAAACATGGGGAAGTAATATTTGTGCCACATAATAATACTTCATCAACCGCCATGCAAGTGTGGTTATGATCATGATGGATGAATGTAGATTGAGTATATCACGTAATTCTATAAGAGCATGCGGGGATCTATGTGTAAGTTCATTATTGCTACAAATCATGAATCATCCTTTGTGAATCTAAGTATGCCTAATGATCACATCAGTCTATGTCATTGATGAGAGCATGTCTGGAGTGGTTTATGTTTGATTTAATTATTGGTTGTTGAATCTGTGAATGTATCATGGGTAAAAACATCACTATGCTTAATTATCATCAAGGAAATATTATAATTTCGGATCAAGGATGAAAATGATTAAGATTCCATTGTGCTGTAATGTTTTTGAATCTGTGAATTTATCATCAGTAAAGCACTTTTTTTTGCATATCCTTTACAGGACAACGCTGTCAACACCAGCATCTTTCAGCTGTATGGTGATTTCTTGGCAAGAGTACGGTCAGTAGTGTGCCATTGCTTTCTGAGCGGCCGGCTCACATACCCCGTAAGTTACCGATGCGATTCGAACCACTGCTGATTCTCACCATCATCACGTTACCTATGAGAGTATATGAGATTACAGAGAAAAGTCATAACCTCTAAGCCACGAAGCCGAGTAAAGCACATACATATGCTTAATTGTCACCTATACAGATATGATTGTGATTTTGAAATGATGGAGATTTCATTATGATGTCAATAGTGTTAACATTTAAATTTATCATTGGGAAATCACATAAGTATAATTACTTATCTTACATACAAATATGAATGATTTCTGATGGAAGAGTGAAATTATCATCCATGCACATATGAATCTTATGTCTGAGAATGAGTGAAGGAAGTAACGCTGAAAATGAGTATAGGCTGACAGTCAATCTTATGATAGAAGGCAGCTTTGATGTGTAAGGTCCTGTCTACCACAAGAGAACATGTTCGGCATAATCCAAACACTAATTAATCATTTAGTTCACTCCGACGCATGACAACACTTTATATTAAATATCATTCATGGTACTGTCATCGGGTTTTGTGCCTCAAGCCCGACACAACCCACATTATACATCACGCGTACTACAAGCATCTGCTGGTTTTGTATCTTAATCAAAATCCCACTTTGTATTTCATGTCACTCCTGTTACCACATATGGTCTAGTGTCCTGATGAATGTAATACAATGATGGTGATGATGACTGTACTGAATATGATAATAATGTAATGATGATGATGATGATGATGATGATGATGATGATGATGATGATGATGATGCTATAATGATATAATGATGATAATGATTTAATGATGATAATGATATAATGACAGAATGATGATGATGATGATGATAAATGAAGAAAAAACATTATAGACACGGTGAAGAGGAGGGAATATACTCGCCTTCAAACTTTTGATTCGAAAAGAATTCACCTGAATACTATACAAGAATTGATACCATGATATAGTATTTATAAGCAAATTCTCATTGCAAATGGGGAATGATTTTCAAAACCCTTAATGTATGAGACCCTTTTTCTTTAATGGAAGAAGATGAAGATAATTAACTAGGTACAGAATAGGACGGGAAACATAGTTGTCAATTCCAAATAAATCAATGTAATAGTCAACATGTAGACCCTGAGGACAGGCATAGGTGGAGATGAAGCTGCACATCTGCTAGTCTAAACCCTGACACCTTGTAATGGAAGATTGGATGGAGAGCAAACAATTGTTTTGTGGATAACTATTTTAGAGCACCAAGACTCTTTACCCTCCACTGTTTAATTTCTTAGTATCACAATTCTTGTATGTATTTTCTTTGTTGTTGTTGTTGTTGTTGTTGTTGTTGTTGTTGTTGTTGTTGTTGTTGTTGTAAGGTATAGCATTTAATTTCTGATATCATGTTGAGGATGTCGGGGTAGCGGGGTAGGGGTATCCCATATCAAAGGAGACGTAAGGCGCCTCCTTCCCTCCGCTAGCCTACGGGACACCCTTGGGCAAGTTGGAGTACCCGTTTAGCCCCCCGATCAGGGTTACGTGAAGCCATGGGTGCAGGTGGTGGATGAAGATGGATAGCAGCCGACAGATAGTTGTAGGTTATGGTCTCCACCTTCACGACGGTAGGCAGAGGATCTCTTTTTTTGAGGAGACAATGGCTACGGTCACTAACCAGTATGGTCACTGCTAGGAAGGAAGGCAATGGCAAACCATCTTTACAGATGCCAAGAAAATCATGTTGTGTGGACTCATCGATAATCTCGAGACGGAGCTCATCCTCGACTCTGGTGATCCAGTGAGATGGCAGAACATGACCGCCTGCGCTTACCGGCATGGCACATGATGGATGGATTGAGGATGTGATTAGATGTATGTTGATTGCTGACATTTCAGATAGTGGCTAAGTACCGCTAGATCCAGACCTAACTAGGTTGAATGCAGCACTTTGTGAATGCAGCACTTGGTGAATGCATCACTTTGTGAATGTAACAGCTTGACTGAGTGAGGCAGCTGGTAGAGTGAGACCAAATACTAGCCAGAAGCAACTTCCTGCAGATTTTCTCCACCAAATAGGAGAGGTATCATTGAGACCTTAGTCTAATTACAGAGGTAGAGAAATAGTGAGCCACTAATCCTACTCCTGGAACAAAAGGACTCTTAGTAATCTACACATGTATTGCCGCGAGGTCCAAGAACTTGAAGTTTGACCAATCCGAAGGAATACAGTTTTTCTCCTCAGAGTATACATAGGCCAGAAGAAGAGGCACAATAACTCTTATAGAAGATTGATTCAACACTGATGGTGATGGATCTGATAGTGGGCACACCCAAGCTAGATATATGTACTAGAGATGAACATGTATATGATCTTGTTTTGTAAATGCTAGGATTGTGTATGTTGATGACATTATTGTTCAATAACACTTTTTAAGTGTAATAAATTTGAAAATAAGGGTCATCGACTCTGTTGAGAGTTCTCTTGTCGTAGTAAAATTGTTTTCAGTAAACGACCCTAGATTAATAATTATTTAGTTGGTAGGGGAGAGGCAAGGAACCACCCTAAGGACATTCGGGATACTCAGTAAAATCTTCACTGTTTTCCTGAAGGTATTCCTTGGTTCTCCGAAACTCTATTTAATGGTCTCAAATCATTGAGCCAGTAACAGCTAAATTAATTATAACGGGCAAGATCACATAGGGAAAGAGGAACTTAGTATCCTTTATCTCTTTGTGGTTGAGCCATCAACTATACATATGACAGAGGCCTTAATCTCTAGCCGTCTGGTATAAGGATAAACAAGGAAGTTCCCTGCACACTGCGCAAGCTAACAATCTTGCGGCAGTAGTAAGTCGTTAAGAGTATGCCATAAAATGACACTGCCTTGGTAAGGTTTTGACATTAGGAAACCAACCCACCCCAGAACATGTTCTGGCATTGATATGTCCAAATCATCATCATCATCATCATCATCATCATCATCATCATCATCATCATCATCATCATCATCATCATCATCAGCATCATATTTCTAATCATCATCATCATCATGATATGCCATGCCGATAAGCCTGGAAGATCATGGTTCGCATCTCACACGATCACCAGAGTGTCAGGTGAGATGTGCTTTTTTATTCCACTTTTATTTTATGGCTAAACCACCAAGTTAGTTATCTCTGGAGTTTCCGTGGTGTAGTGGTTATCACATCAGCCTAAAACGTGGGAGTTCCTGGGTTCAAGCCCCAGCGAAAATACGGTATTTTTGGCGTCCCATTTGCGACCCTTTAAAAATAAATTTCGCTCGTTCGTTCTTTTTGTCTTTCTATTGCTGTCTTTCCATCGCATTTGATGAAGAAATTACGCCCCTCTTGATTGGCTGATATCTATATACTTCATTGTCAAATGTTATGGCACCTTCTTGTTTCCAATGTTACTTGTATAATTCTAAGGTCTTTCCTACCTACTTCTTAGATCTGCATATATCTTTATCACGTCGACATACCTTACTTTCAGAAAATAAAATAATATATATATATATATATATATATATATATATATATATATATATATATATATATATATATATATATATGTATATATATCATCTCATCATGTTCCTCTTGTACCTTGCGGTGTCGAGGTGAAGTATAAACTTCGTGAGAGTGCCCGATTATGGGCTTCGTATATCGACATTCCCATGGATTCTGCTATTCCCTCCGTCCAACGTTTACGTGGTCGGCCTCTTCCTCTGTTTCCATCTGGTCTGTACATCATTGCTTGTTGTGGCATGCTGTTGACTGGTAACCTACTTGCATGGCCAAACCATTTGACTTGCTGCTTTCTAATAAAGTCTAGTGCTGCTTTAACCCCCACTTTAGTCCTGATTTCTTCATTTCTGATCTTAACTCTTCTTGATACGTTGAGTATTCTTCTCAGGAACCTCATTTCTGTTGTTGTGATATTTCTTTTCTCTTTTTCTTTCATTGTCCAGGTTTGGCATTGGTAGCACAGAGTTGGTAGGAAGATTGTGTTGTAAAGTGCTTTCTTAGTAGTTATTGATACATGTTTGTTCTTTAGTATTGGTGCCATTTGTCCAATGAGTTGATTTGCCTTATTGCACCTATTTTCGATCTCGTCTTCTGATCTGCCATTTGATGATATTATACTTCCTAGGTACTTGAAACTCTTTACTTGTTTCAAGGGATGTTCGTTTAGGTGAATTGTTGCTGTTTGTTCTTCTTTAGTTATAGTCATTACCTCTGTTTTGCTTGTGCTAATTTTCATATTATGTTCCCTACACATTTCGTCGAGACTATTCATGTGGTCTTGTAATTCAGCTTCTTATTTTGCTATTAGTGCTTGGTCGTACGCAAACAGGAGTTCTCTAATGGTTAGATTTGCAGATGGTTCTTCTTCTGTGTTCTCGTCATGCGGTATTCTTGCTGTCTCTGCTTGGTTGGTTTCTTTACATATGTTGTCTATATATGTTATGAACAAGAGAGAGGACAGGACACAACCTTGTCATACTCCAGATCTTATGGTGAAGGGTTCTGAGTGTCCTCCTGTTGCTCTCACTATGCATTCACTGTTGTTGTATAAACTTCTACATAGGTTTGTTAGATGTGTACTCACTCCATATTGTTTAAGGATTGCCCACAGCTTGTTTCTATCTACCCTATCGAATGCCTTTTCTTGGTCGACAAAGGCTAAGTAGAGTGTTTCATTGAGTTCGATTGATTTTTCTATAAGTTGTCTAAAAGCAAAAATGGCGTCTGTGCATCCTTTGTTTTTCCTAAATCCAAGTTGCGTTTCGCTTAGTATAAAGCATATATATATATATATATATAAATATATATATATATATATATATATATATATATATATATATATATATATATATATATATATATATATATATATATTCTTTTACTAGATTAGTTAGTTAGTTAGTCGACAGATCATCCTCGTTGCACATCGAACCATTCAGTCCATAAGTGCTCGGATCCCCTCCTCAGCAAATCTCGCAGCGTGTAGCGGCTAACGACGCCAGTTCTGTGTTGGTTTATCAATCTTCTTTGGCTTCCTGCGTAGTGTTCTTGTTTGGCCACCCCTCTTTTAATTTGCTGCTCTCGCAGTCTGGCCATTGTTGTAGATTCACAGTCATCACTTGGTTCTCGCAAAAGTCTCACTTCTCGTAGAGCATTCAGAATGTCAGCCTGGTCCATGGCGCGTCCGCCCTCCACAGTAGCCTCACCTGCGAGCTTGTCAGCCCGCTCATTTCCTTGTACTCCCGCATGCCCTGGCACGAAGATGAAACTAATCTTTGCCAGCCGAGACCGCTTCAGAGGCAGCAACCATTCTCTTCGGATCGACCCCTCCTCTATCCTCTTGATCATGTTCATTGAGTCGCTAAGGAAACAAGCCCTAGTGAATGTCTGTGTCTCGAGCCATGTTATTGCTTTACTTACTGCCATGACTTCCATGGTCAGGCTACTTGTGGTTTCCGTGAAAGCACCAGAGTCCTCCTTCACAATTCTCCCTCCGGCCCGAGCTGTAAAGGCCCATGAGCTTCTCACATGTCGGACGACCGACCCATCTGTGTAGATGACCGCTTCACCGTCTAGCGAATTCTCGAAAATCAACGCTTGTACTTCAGCCTCAACAGCAGCCGGATTTTCTTGTCTGCATTTTCTATCTAGTTGGATGCAAACTGAAAAGGATGTGCAGAAGTCTGTTGGCACTTGCACCCACTCCTCACCAGGTTCTAAGTCCTCAAGTGAACACACCTGTTGAAGAATGTTTTCGGCTTGACCCATCCACGACCGTCCTCTTTTTAACCTGCTGCCCTTCACCTTCCTAATTTCACTATGCAGTGGATGTTGTGTGTTTGCGTTAATTCTGAGGTAGGCGCGTGCCCTGAAAACTTGTATTCTCTCTTCAATGGTTGGAAAATCAAGAAGGTAGCGCATCGCCCTGCATGCTGTATCTCTTGTACATCCAAGAATAATGCGCATAGCTTCATTCTGTATTCTTTCCATCCTTTCTATCTGCTTATGGCTGAGAGTCAGGATTGCCATTGCATACTCCAAAACAGACATGACCAGCCCCTCGTACAGAAGACATAGATGGCGCTGCTCACAGTTTGCTGCCGCCATCACCCGCATCGCTGCCAAACCCCGCTTGGCCTTTGTTATCACCTTGTCTGTGTGCAAGGCTTCGATCAAACCGTATCCCCAGGTAATTCATTGCCTGCGTTCTTTCCACCGTCTCTGAACACAGCATTACAGTTGGTGTTGGATATTTTACTCTCTTGCCCACAGCTTGTTTCTATCTACCCTATCGAATGCCTTTTCTTGGTCGACAAAGGCTAAGTACTCGTACTTCTTTTACTAGATTGTAACATAGAAGCCACAACCAATATGTTGCACGATTTCTTGCCTGGCATATTTCGTTGCATCTCGTCAGGTGCGTTAAAAGACGCTAGGTAATGTACATATATTCCTCATCCTTTAGTGTGTTCTTCTTCCTTCTTCTTCCTCTTCCGTATCCTCAACATTGGGATAAATAGACCTAAATCACGTCAAACCGTCCTATATTCGGTTATCTACATGTCCTCCTAATATTATTGATCTTGATATGTAATTCTCTTCTCCGTGTGATTTTGCTCTCATGCTATTTCGTTTGCCCTGTGATTGATTGATTGATTTAGGAACCGACATCACGTCATTCGGGGCATTCCCATAAGCGCTCCGTCCCCATCCTCAGCAGCCAGCGAAGAGTTCCAACACCAATAGTACCACTAGAAATCTGATTATATATCCGTCTCACCTTCCCTCTGAGCGTTTCTAGTTATATTGTTCTCGTGTTGTCTCAGCTGGGCCGTGCCCTGCTACGATACAGAGAGGCGGTCGCATCAGGCGGCACCGTAATGGGGTGGCATAAGCAGCGAAATCAAAATACAGTTTGAACCATTCAATAATTAAAAGTCTTTACGCAACGCTTTTCTATATTGGTCTATGTTATTCCGAGATTAATGTATACGACTGATGATTTATCGCACCCCTCCGGCTAAGCTCTTTCGGTACCCTTTGATGTCGAATTCTGATGCAGGTGCATCGTTTAAGGAGGACATTTCGAAGACTTGCGTCACATTGAGAAAATCTAACGCACTGCCCTGTTTCTCAGTGTCCGTCCTATCTAGCGATAGCAGTTATTCCTCACATCATGATTCACGGGAATTCGTTTAGTTCTCGCCGTGAGCTCTACATTGATGATTCTATCAAACCAGTTTATTTCCATTCATTCTTGTAGTAGTTCTCCCTGTTCCTGACCAGTACAACATTGCCGATTTAACACTGGGGTTGAATGTTAGCATGGACCAATGGATAAGAGCGCCCCTTCTTAAACTTTCGGTGTGCTGATGTCGAGATAGCGGGTTAAACTCCTTTACTGGTCAGTTTGATTAAAAAGTTGACTTCTCGTCCTTGACTTGGTGACGTAAATTACAAGTATCTCTGAAGTCGGAGTGGGTTCGCCTGATGTTGTGGGACACTGGTAAAAGGGAAGCTAATCCACACGTAAACATCAGCCCAGTGCACTAAAAGTATTAGCACGTGTGTGTACTAAGCTTGAGTTCAAAGCCAGCGAACGCAACAAACAAAACAACCCCCCCCCCCCCCCATAAAAAAAAAAGAAACACACACACACAACTAGAGTCAAAATTTATAATTTTTGTGTTAAATTTCACTTCCTTTGACTTCCACAAATGTTCTAGTTATATATAATAGCAAATGGACATTACTTGATTTAAACATTCTGAGTTGAGTTGAGTTAAGAACCGACATCACTTCTCTCACGGCATTCCCATACAGCCAGTGGTCCTACTAAGCCTTCCGACCGCTATGTGATTGAAAGTTCTCCTGGTCTTCTTTCTCAGTTTTGAGATTCTTCCAGCACCCTTGCCGATGTCCCGCCATATCATTCTTTCCATATACAGGTTCTCAACCTGTTCCCCCGTCTTCTCCACCTGGTCCCACAGGCGCTCGACCACTTCTCCCTTGTCCAAAATCTGAAATGTCGTTGAACCACTTCACCACCTTTACAACCAGTGACGGACTGGGTTTAAACCTACTGGTAGCCAGGACTAAAATGTCACTAAGATTTTAAACATATTGCCTAAGGTTAGGGGGACCCACTTCATTAGGGGTCCATATGCCCCACATCCCATCTCACAAACTGACACCCCAACCAGCCCGCCAGCGTCTACAACTCTCTCAGAACCAGCATGAGACGTCATCGTTTGACATCCACGGGTATAGTCACAACAGCCCAGCCACTCCGGACCTCATTAAACCTCACTGGGAACTCCCTGACCCCCACGGAACCCCAACCATTCTCCCCCCCCCTACCCATCACACAGAAAGGCATCCACTAACAGGCTTTGACTAGATAATCATGGTTGCTGTTAATTTGCTGCATTACAAACAGTGATCAGGCAGATTGACTCGGCCGGAGTGCGTAATTGGTTGAGCCGTGTACTTCTGCTTGAAAATCTATACGCCACAAATGCAGGCTCTCGCTTCATTATGTATGTTAAACAACTTCCCAACATGTTTACTGTATACACAAGCTGTTTCCTTTTGTGGAGACGATGGGGTGTTTGTTGCTATTCTATCTATCTATCTATCTATCTATCTATCTATCTATCTATCTATCTATCTATCTATCTATCTATCTATCTATCTATCTATCTATCTATCTATCTATCTGTCTGTCTGTCTGTCTGTCTGTCTGTCTGTCTGTCTGTCTGTCTGTCTGTCTGCCTGCCTGCCTGCCTGCCTGCCTGCCTGCCTGCCTGCCTGCCTGCCTGCCTGCCTGCCTGTCTGTCTGTCTGTCTGTCTGTCTGTCTGTCTGGAGCACTTATGTGATCTATGGAAGAAGACTGGGCAATTTATGTGATCTAAGGGAGAAGCCTGGAGCACCTAAGGGATCTAAAGGAGCAGACTTGCCCACTTGTGTGATCTATGGGAGAAGACTGGGTCACTTGTGTGATCTATTTGAGAAGACTGGGCCACTCATGTGATCTATGAGAGAAGACTGGGCCACTTATGTGGTCTATGGGAGAAAAACTGGGCCACTTGTGTGATTTATAGGAGAAGACTGGGAAACTTATGTGATCTATGGGAGAAGTTTGGGCCACTTATGTGGTCTATGGGAGAAAAACTAGGCCACTTGTGTGATTTATAGGAGAAGACTGGGACACTTATGTGATCTATGGGAGAAGTTTGGGCCACTTATGTGATCTACGGGAGAAGACTGGGACACGTATGTGATCTATAGGAGAAAACTGTGCCACTCATGTGATCTATGGGAGAAGTTTGGGCCACTTATGTGGTCTATGGGAGAAAAACTAGGCCACTTGTGTGATTTATAGGAGAAGACTGGGACACTTATGTGATCTATGGGAGAAGTTTGGGCCACTTATGTGATCTATGGGAGAAGACTGGGACACGTATGTGATCTATAGGAGAAAACTGCCACTCATGTGATCTATGGGAGAAGTTTGGGCCACTTATGTGATCTATAGGAGAAGACTGGGGCACTTATGTGGTCTATGGGAGAAAAACTGGGCCACTTGTGTGATTTATAATGAGAAGACTGGGACACTTATGTGATCGATGGGAGAAGTTTGGGCCACTTATGTGATCTATGGGAGAATACTGGGGCACTTGTGTGATCAATGGAGGAAGACCGGGCCACTGATGTAGATATTGTGCAATGAAAATTATTAATGCTCTCTCTTTTAAGGGGTGAGAGGAGGGAGGGGGAATGGATTAAGGGCTCTTTTTGCGCCGGGTTTTATCCAGGATAGCCCAGTCGTTTGTGGACTTAAGGGTGCGTGAGTCAGGCGAAATGGCAAGAGATAGGGAGGCCTTACAGCGCGCCGCGATGAGAACGTCTTTCTGCAAAGGGCCCTTCACATTATGGCTAGGTCTCGTACAGTAGAGCGGTCTGTCGATAGCGTCGCACTGAGCACGAATCCGTAGCTCCGGAGACGACCACCAAGAATCTTCGAGAAAACTGCACTCGTGCACCGAACTTCGGAATCTGGAAACAAACCCACAATTTAAGAGCACAAGGTAGGCGGTTTAACCACTCCGCCACGAAGATCCCTGATCCACGGTGACTACTTGCTTGATATTTCCCATGGCAGTTTTGCTTCCAGAACAAATATCAAGTTTCTCCTATCTTGACATGTAATAACAGATGATGGCAGAAGTAAAGTAGAAATCAAAAAGAGAATAGGAATGGCCAAAAATGCTTTCAGCAGTATGGTATTAGTAATAACATCTAGAGATATTAACAACGCAATAAAAATGAGAATTGTCCAATGCTACGTATATTCAACACTACTGTATGGCGCGGAAGCCAGGACATTAAAAAGAAAATAACTAGAAAATCGAATAGAGGCCCTGGAGATGTGGATATACTGACGAATATGTCGTATTTCATTAAAACAAACACAATCAAATACAGAGGTTCTAGTAAAAACTGGGAATGAAAAGAAAGTTGATGAAAGAAATTAAAAAAAAAAAAGAAGAGGCAAA
Source organism: Cepaea hortensis (assembly GCA_963921405.1). Classification (NCBI taxonomy): domain Eukaryota; kingdom Metazoa; phylum Mollusca; class Gastropoda; order Stylommatophora; family Helicidae; genus Cepaea; species Cepaea hortensis. The sequence goes on along the minus strand of OY992876.1, from coordinate 106,466,703 downwards.
TGAAATATTTCGGTCACATTGAAAGACATCATATTCTTTTAAAAACCATTCTGGAGGACACTGTTTAAGGCAAGCGAGCAAGATGTAGACAACGATACAAATGGGAAGATAACATTAAGATATGGAGGAACATCATTCTTACAGAATGTACAGTCAGGGCTTGAGACAGGTCTTGGAGATCTATTGCATCCAACCTTCATTGTGGAGACGGCACCTGATTTATTGAGTTTTGCTGACTATTATTGATAGTTGCCTTCATCCTGTTCTCGACCACCACAATGCTAAGAATAGTTTGCAGATTCGTTTCCCAAACTTCTAAAAACATTGCCGTATGCATATCCCAGAATGCTGATTACAGTAACTCATTTTAATAATTTACAAGATGAGCAGTCATGATAATCTATACATCGAGGTTGAAACGATTCATTTAGTATCGCTTTCATGTTTATGTGCTGTAGGCGCTTTCATGTTGCTACGGTTTGGTCGCTTTTATGTTGCTATGATTAAGTCACTCTCATGTTGCTATGAATAAGACACTTTTTTGTTTGCTATAGTTTAGACACTTTCATGTTGTTATGGATTAGTCACTTTCTTCCTGCAATTGTTTACACACTTTCATGTTTCTATGGGTTAGAATCTTTCATGCTGCTATGATTTAGAATCTTTCATGCTGCTATGATTTAGAATCTTTCATGTTTCTATTGTTTAGAATCTTTCATGTTGCTATGGTTTAGGCATTTTCATATTGTTATAGTTTAAACATTTTAATGCTGCTATAGTTTAGACACTTTCGTGTTTCTGTCGTTTAGACACTTGACCGTTGTAATAAATTAAACACATGCATGTTTCTATAGTTTAGACATGTTCATGTTGTTTTAGTCCAGAAACTTTTATATTGTTATGGTTTAGACATTTTCATATTGTTATAGTTTAGACACTTTCGTACTTCTGTGGTTTAGACACTTGACCGATTTAATAAATTAAACACATGCATGCTTCTTTCATGTTGTTTTACTCTAGAAACGTTCATGTTGTTATGGTTTAGACATTTTCATATTGTTATACTATGGACACTTTCATGTTGCTATAGTTTAGATACTTTCATGTTGCTACAGTGTAGACACTTTCATGTTGCTATAGTGTAGACAATTTAATGTTGCTATAGTTTAGACACTTTCATGTTGCTATAGTTTAGACACTTTCATGTTGCTATAGTTGAGACACTTTCATGTTGCTATAGTGTAGACACTTTCATGTTGCTATAGTGTAGACAATTTAATGTTGCTATAGTTTAGACACTTTCATGTTGCTATAGTTTAGACACTTTCATGTTGCTATAGTGTAGACAATTTAATGTTGCTATAGTTTAGACACTTTCATGTTGCTGAAGTTTAGACACTTTCATGTTGCTATAGTTTAGACACTTTCATGTTGCTATAGTTTAGACACTTTCGTGTTGCTATAGTTTAGACACTTTCATGTTGCTATAGTGTAGACAATTTAATGTTGCTATAGTTTAGACACTTTCATGTTGCTATAGTTTAGACATTTTCATGTTGCTATAGTTTAGACACTTTCATGTTGCTATAGTTTAGACATTTTCATGTTGCTATAGTTTAGACACTTTCATGTTGGTATAGTTTAGACACTTTCATGTTGCTATAGTTTAGACACTTTCATGTTGCTAGAGTTTAGACACTTTCATGTTGCTGTAGTTTAGAAACTTTCATGTTGCTAGAATTTAGACACTTTCATGTTGTTGTAGTTTGGGCACTTTCATGTTGCTATAGTTTAGACACTTTCATGTTGCTGTAGTTTAGACACTTTCATGTTGCTTGTGGTTAGACACTTTCATGTTGCTGTAGTTTAGAAAATTCATGTTGCTGTAGTTTAGACACTTTCATGTTGCTAGTGTTTAGACACTTTCATGTTGCTATAGTTTAGACACTTTCATGTTGCTGTAGTTTAGACACTTTCATGTTGCTAGAGTTTAGACACTTTCATGTTGCTGTAGTTTAGACACTTTCATGTTGCTAGAGTTTAGACACTTTCATGTTGCTGTCGTTTAGACACTTTCATGTTGCTGTAGTTTAGACACTTTCATGTTGCTAGAGATTAGACACTTTCATGTTGCTAGAGTTTAGACACTTTCATGTTGCTAGAGTTTAGACACTTTCATGTTGCTAGAGTTTAGACACTTTCATGTTGCTGTAGTTTAGACACTTTCATGTTGCTGTAGTTTAGACACTTTCATGTTGCTGTAGTTTAGACACTTTCATGTTGCTGTAGTTTAGACACTTTCATGTTGCTGTAGTTTAGACACTTTCATGTTGCTAGAGTTTAGACACTTTCATGTTGCTGTAGTTTAGACACTTTCATGTTGCTGTAGTTTAGACACTTTCATGTTGCTGTAGTTTAGACACTTTCATGTTGCTGTAGTTTAGACACTTTCATGTTGCTGTAGTTTAGACACTTTCATGTTGCTGTAGTTTAGACACTTTCATGTTGCTGTAGTTTAGACACTTTCATGTTGCTGTAGTTTAGACACTTTCATGTTGCTGTAGTTTAGACACTTTCATGTTGCTGTAGTTTAGACACTTTCATGTTGCTGTAGTTTAGACACTTTCATGTTGCTGTAGTTTAGACACTTTCATGTTGCTGTAGTTTAGACACTTTCATGTTGCTGTAGTTTAGACACTTTCATGTTGCTGTAGTTTAGACACTTTCATGTTGCTGTAGTTTAAACACTTTCATGTTGCTGTAGTTTAGACACTTTCATGTTGCTGTAGTTTAGACACTTTCATGTTGCTGTAGTTTAGACACTTTCATGTTGCTGTAGTTTAGACACTTTCATGTTGCTGTAGTTTAGACACTTTCATGTTGCTGTAGTTTAGACACTTTCATGTTGCTGTAGTTTAGACACTTTCATGTTGCTGTAGTTTAGACACTTTCATGTTGCTGTAGTTTAGACACTTTCATGTTGCTGGAGTTTAGACACTTTCATGTTGCTAGAGTTTAGACACTTTCATGTTGCTAGAGTTTAGACACTTTCATGTTGCTAGAGTTTAGACACTTTCATGTTGCTGTAGTTTAGACACTTTCATGTTGCTGTAGTTTAGACACTTTCATGTTGCTGTGGTGTACACACTTTCACGCTGCTATGGTTTAGAGACTTTCACGCTGCTATAGTTCTAGTCTTATCTCTCCCAGAAATGTCCCCTTTCCTGTAATTTAATCGGGTTGTTCTTTTATGTTCCCTGTCTTTGGACGCAATCTCCGTTGGTTTGCAGAAACAGTTTTATAATGGGATGGTGAAGTCAGCCCCAAGACCAACCCTCATTAATCGCCTCTTATATCATGCATTGCAGGTTACAGTGCTACAATTCTTTGCTTCTCTTAAGGGCCGGGAAACACATTTGTATGTTTGTTGTGCATTTTGGATCTGGAATAATCTTTCTTTCTATGCACTGAAAGTGTAAGCGATACCCCATTAAGCCTGTTGGTCACGCAGACACACGAAAACATAAACAGTTATAAATAAATACGCAGGTGTGTTGTCAGATCCCTCAGAAGTAATAGACAATACAAACAGCTAGGTATGTGTAGCTCCTGTGAAAATATAAGACATACTAAACACGGACACAGTGTCCTTACAACGGAATCTATGAAGATGAACATAAAGCACAGAGTGAAAATCTCTCTCTCTCTCTCTCTCTCTCTCTCTCTCTCTCTCTCTCTCTCTCTCTCTCTCTCTCTCTCTCTCTCTCTCTCTCTCCTCTCCCCCTCTCCACCCCCAACCGAAAAAATAGACAATCCCAAAAATACTTAACAATAAAATAATGAAATAAAATAAGCATTCTAGGACACAACTAACGACGTTTCGATTTTATAAATCTTCTTTGGTGACGGGACAACACAAACAGATCTTTAAAAAAAATCCAAAAAATAAAAAACAGAAAGCATAAAATTATTACATAATATTAAAACCCAACTCCTTCATTGTCAAGAAGGCGCAAAAGTTGAGTTCGGTTTTGAAAGGTGCTCTGTTTCTACAAAGGTTATGTCTCACAGAAGTAAAAGCATTGTAACTGTGTAGACCTGCGCACATGGTGAAATGCCACCAAGGAACAGGCCGTCTTACACTGTAGAACACATCAGCCAACATTCAACCAGCCGTGAACTGGCCTACACATGGTTTGGCATGCGTAATTTGGGCCTATACTCCACTAGGAGTCTCATAGAGAATAGAGGAAGAAAGAATTAATCAATACTTACTATTAAATCTGATTGTCCACGGAACTATTTGTGTCGAGTCCTAACTTCTCTTTTATTTTTTCCAATTTCAGGGGACATAAATTCCAAGATGGTCCACTGAGCAAGGTAGGGTCTATCGTTACGATCTTATTGTATCCGGGTGTGATTTAATGGGAGGGTGGAAGTTGTCCTGTTACGTGTCTGTCTGTCTTTCTAAAAAGCCAATACACATCTCTTGTTTCTTTGTATGTCTGTCTTTCTGTCAGTCGTGTTTTTATGCCTTTTATATTTGGTTTCCGTGGCGAACGTGTTACGGACGCGGTTCGTAATCCCGCGTTCGAAACACAGCTGTGTTGGTTTTTATAAAATAGTATGGGTGCCGGTCGTTCAGAAAGCAATGGCAAACTACTGAACGTAAACTTCCCAGGAATCACGAACAGCAAAAAAAAAAAAAAATGATGGGGTTGACTGCCACCACGTCCTGTAAAGGACATGCAACTAGCTGCCTGCCTGCCTGCCTGTCTGCCTTTTATAATTATCTGTCTGCCCACGCGAACATTCATCTCTTCTTGCGTATCTGTAACTTTTTTTTAATTTCACAGCTGATGCCTTTCTTTCTCCAGCTTTCTTTGTGTTTGTTGTTTATGTGTGTCTGTTCTTTTTCTCCCAAATCCTTTTTTTTCCATCGCAGGCGTTTTCCCCACTATCTCTACGCGTAATTTCCTCTCTCTCTCTCTCTCTCTCTCTCTCTCTCTCTCTCTCTCTCTCTCTCTCACACACACACACACACACTTTCTCTCTCTCTCTCTGTCCATCTTTCTGTCTCTGTACTTCTGTATTGAACTGCCTCACTGCTTCTACCAATCTCTTTATCTCTCTCACTCTCTCTCTCTCCCCTCCCCCCCCTCTCTCTCTCTCTCTCTCTCTCTCTCTCTCACACACACACACACACATTCCCTCCTCTCGTCCCCTTTATCCCTCTTATATTGTCAGTCTTCGTTTTCCTGTCAACCGGGGAGCAAACATAACAAATCTTCATCTAAGGGGTTCCAACACAAGACTAACGGCAAGCCTTGTATTTTAACTATTACCTTGTAATTAGATACAACTGTAAGATCTCTCTTTACTGAATAACCATGTTTTCTCCCCCCCCCCCCTCCCGCTATCACCTTCGCTTTCCATTCCTCTCTCTTTTCCTTTCACACGTTACCCCGTTTCCCCTCTCTTTCCCATCCCTTCTCTGTCTCTATCAGCTTTGTCTCTCCCCCCCCCTCTCTCTCTCTTTCTCTCACTCCCTCTATCACTGCCTCTCTATCACTCACTCTTTCAATCTCTCCCTATTTTTCTCTCTATCTCTCACAATCTTTCATTCTAGTTTTCATCTTCCCGCTATCCCCCTTCCTCCCCCCCCCTTCTCTCTCTCGTCTCATTGTTTCTTTCTTCTTCCCTCCTTTCTCTCTCTCTCTCTCATTCACTCACTATCTCCCTGTCTCTCTCTTTCTCTTACTGTCTCACTCCCTTTCACACACACACACACTCTCTCTCTCTCTTTCTCTCTCTCTCTCTCTCTCTCTCTCTCTCTCTCTCACCCTACATCCCTCTCCCCTTCACTTATCTTATGCTCCCACCTAACAGCAACCTCCAGTTTTAATATTCAGCTGTCTAATGTACCCCCAGACCGGCTTCCCAGCTGTGATGTCATTAAAAGATTGCACCCAGAATTATTTACACCCATGTGTTTATTACAGCAGTATTCTATGTCAGCCAAGGTATGATGCCACGACCTGGCAGAGAAAACTTTACCCACTACTTTCGTTAAGATAACAATATTCAATGCACATGTGCCGAGATGAAACCACAGTGTCAAAGTAAATATTGATATTTGATCAACCTCGCCAAGAGAAGTTTCCTTTCAAACCACGTTATTAGATTCAGTAGTTGATGGTTTCAGGACGGGCCCTTCTGGGGGTGTAGATGTAATAGAGGTCAAGTAGCCGTGTACACAACTTCTGGGGGTGTAGATGTAGTAGAGGTCAAGTAGCCGTGTACACAACTTGAGGCGAGTTGGGAATATGGTGCTAGAACCATATTTGTAGCGTCGTAGTGGTAAAGTGAGCCGGCGCTGTGGGTTAGGTGTGGTGATCGGGTTAAACAGTGTCCCGACATACTGAGTCCAGGGTTCGAAATCAGCTGCAGCCAGCAGGTGATTTAGGAAGCAGTCCGCCTTGTGTTGATTTATATTGTATGAACTTTAGTCGATCAGAAAGCAATGGCAATCTACTGAATATAATTCAAAACAATGTTTTTCCGTATTGAATTTGAATAACAAAGACACAAACAATAGATTACACGATTTATTGCCTGGCATATTTCGCCGCATCTCGTCAGGTGCATACTGCAGAAATCATAAAACGTAAAGTAAATTAACTAGATAAATCCTTCAAGTTGAAATATACACATATTCGCACAGTAATGTCAATTGTCTATCACGGTAATTTTAAGCTGACTAACATGTCTTTCTGTTTGCACAAATCTGGCTTGCGTTGATTGATCATAATTCCTTCTGCAAACTTTAACAAGTGAGTATTGTGTGTGTTAAACAACACACGAAAGGCAATGTCTCTGCCAACCACATGACCGCTTTCGATAATTTGCCTACCAAATGAAGAGCTTCCGTTGTGTCGGCCCCACTAGGCTAGCATCGCCTGTGTGTCGTATCTTGTCGCCCCATTGAGGTATGTGTTCTGACACTCTTTTGTTCAGCTGTCTCTCTGTTCTACCGACGTAGAAGGCCTGGCATCTACATATGAATTGGTAAATACAATTGTTTTTGGCGTACAGAGGAACAGGCTCTTTGACTGATAGTGTGGGAATCGGTGTGGTTCTATATCTAATGACTGGAGTTGCAGCACAGAATGTTCGGCTTACTGCTGTAGTAAGCCGGTCTTGTAGACGTTGCATTACGTCATCCCCTCGAAAGGTTAGCTGGATGAATATCTTGAGTTTAGGGACTGTAGTTACGTCTGGTTTTGGTTTGGGCTGTTGCCAGTGGCGCTTTATAAATCCTGTGTAGTACCCATTCAGGTTTACGACATTCTTCAGAGTTTCAAATTCCTCTGTCAGTGTGTCCTGAGTGCATGTCTTTCTAGAACGGTCAAACAGGGTCCGCACTAAGCCCTGTTTATACTGGACAGGTGTGACGCTCTGAAAATGTAGGTATTGGCCAGTCCATGTTCCTTTGCGATACACCGATCTTTAAATTGTGCCGTATGCTCTACGTCTCATTAGAATATCTAGGAACGGCAACGCTTCGTTGTGTTCGTGTTCCATAGATAGAAAGATGTTTGTATGCGTAATGTTCATTATGGCCTGGAACGCTGTTGCTTGTAGCTTGTCTGTGGTGATAATTAGTATATCGTCGACATATCGACGGTAGAAGGCCAAGTTGTTAATGTCTGAGGATCTCTTTTCTTCTAAATGTGCCATGAAGATGTCCGCTAGAATAGGACGAAGAGGACTGCCCATGGCCACTCCGTCAATTTGGCGGTTTGAGTTTGTTAGAAAATCTATTGTATGTTGGCGGTACATAGTAGTAGTAGCCTTTCCAGAATAGGTGTTGGTATGCCTAATTTTAGTTGTTTGTCTTTAATGCTTTCCCTTATTATTTTCACTGTCTCCTCTAATGGAACGTTGGTGAATAGGGTGGCTATATCCATGGATGCCATATGTTTATTATTTATGTCCATAGTATCCAATAATTCCACCAGTTCGAATGTATCTCTGAGTATTTTTGGATCGAAGGGCTGTCGTACTGGCTTTAAAATTTCGGCTAGCCATCTCGCCATTCGGTGTTGTGCAGAGTTAACCATGGACAGGATAGGTCTTAGCGGGATGCCGGGCTTGTGAAATATGAGTAGACCGTACATTTGAGGAGTTTGGGAGCCACGTGGTGTGCGTGTTTTTGCAGTGGCCTCACTGATGAGTCCCGCATTCACAAGTGACTTGGATCTCTTTCCTCATTATTGCATCCAGGTCCTCCGTCTTGTTTACGTTTTTATCTACCCTGAATTTAGATTCACCTGATAATATTTCTTCCATTTTTCTCTGGTAGTCTGACATGTCCATCAGTACTGCACCACTCCCTTTGTCAGGTTTCAGTATTACTAGGGTTTTGTTAGCCTTTAACGCTTTTAACGCAGTAAGATGTTCGTTGGTCAGCGGACATGTCTGTTTAGAGGGTGTTGTGCGATACTGGTGTTCTAAATCTACCAGTCTGGCCTTCAGCCACCCGACCGACTCAGCAGAAGTAGGTGATAACTTGGAGACTTGATCAAACAACATTTCAAACTGTGCTTGCGATTCTTCTTCTTTTCGTTCATCCGGAGTGTTTTTTCAAATGTGATTGCGGTGTGTCTGTTATGCGCCCTTGGGCCGAAACCCGTAGGCCAACACATCCGACTACAGGGTGCATTTTTGACCAGGTAGCATTCCTGGGAGACTCGTTTTTGTGGTGCCATCTACAATCCAGCTGGCCAAGGTTGAACGGTCGAAGACAACGGTCATCCCTCAAAGGAAGGCAGGGACAGTCCATAGCATTTTCCGCCATCCAAGGTTGCTACCATAGTTGCAGGGCCGACACATAGCGCCCTGGATCTGGGCTCACCGAGGGAATAGTCACGTCCTGCACATGGCTGCTTTAAATCCTCACTTCAATATATTGGTCATTTCGTTTGCCCCGGGCCATTCCCGCACAAACCAGACAAGTTTGCAGACAGTATCCACTCAGCGAGTTTTCGGACATGTGCTTGTCGTTGCGCCCGTCAGAGCTGTTCCAGGCACGACAGACATTCGGAAAACTACCTAGTCAGAGCTGTTCCGAACAAGAGCGGCATTCGGAAACTAGGTAGTCAGGTGCTTGCGATTCAACACGGTTGATGTTTTTAGGCTTTATGCAGAATTTTAATCCGTATGCAAGGGCCTCCGTTTCAATGTTGTTGAGTACGTACGACGATAAGTTCCTCACATACTTCTCTGGGTTGTCTAGTACTGACCTTGTTACCTTTTCAGTGCTCAGTGATTTGTTAAGGCAAGCATTCTCTGCGATTTTCACCTTGTGCACTGTCTCTGTGCAGAATGTGGCGAACTTAATGTAGCCATACAAGCTCAATTCTTTGGTGACGTAGTAGGCAGAACTGTGTGTTCGCTTCAAGTTGGCCAGCTTGGACTGGGTTTCTTCTATCTGTTTTTTTTTGGGGGTCAGTCATCTCATGTTTTTTCTTGTTGGACATATTCTGTCGGCCCTCAGAGATCTGAAATACCGGTGAGGAAATATCCCCGTCCTTAGGCATTCCTCGAGAAATCTCAAAAGACAATCCTTTAACGATATTTTACACTTCAGCTTGAGTAATCCATCTAATCGCTTTACAGTTGGTAATGGGAGGCGATGTTTCAGAAATTGAAAACAATGTTTTCTCGTAGTGAATTTGAATAACGAAGACACAACAAATAGATTGCACGATTTATTGCCTGGCATATTTCGCTGCATCTCGTCAGGTACATACTGCAGAAATCATATTTGCAGAAAACAGGAAACACACATGCAGAAATTACTGAATATAAAATTGACTAGTAAATTACTAACTGGCACCCTATCGTCTTAACAGGCAATGGTTTGTTACATTGTTATTCACAAAAGACATCATCACTACAACCTATTGCGGGGACAAGGGATGGAATTATACCTCTCCATAGTACAAAGCCTGAGCTCAGTTGTAGAGACCATGTGTTGCCAATTGTAACAAGACCCCAGGGGCTTGGACAGGTATGTTACCAATAGTTATATTCCCAGCCTTTGATCCGACCACTCCGATAGGACTTTCAGTCTACTAGGCCCCCAACAAGCCGGGACAGCTGATCTTCCCTTCCCGCCTATGTATTCCTACCCACAGGGGGCTCGGACAAGACAACAATCATACCTATACTCAAAGCCATGGTCAACAAAGCAAAATTTAATTTAATAATACGTCACACTAAACTCAGAGAGGGATGGCTGAAAAGCTTGGATAGAAGACTAAATATATACAACGCTGAATGGGAGAGTGATGAAAAGATCTACAGGTGATCAGTCATCTTCACGTAGCATGTGATCTCTGTTCGTGCCGTCGTCCAGTCGTTGCTAGCCACTTACCCGATGAACCTCCGGTGAAAAGGCACTCCAAGGCGTAGACCACGGAGTCCTCTCCGTCCACTGTGAGTATGATATCGGACTGGTCAGGCGTATGGCTGATATCTGACTGGCACTTCAACACTGTTCGCTGGTCGTCCCTCGATGAAGAAATCACTCGCAACAGATTTCGCACTATTGATGAAATATGGGCGACCCTAGAGTTCACAATACAGGAGTATGGTGGCTCTTCAGCATCACAAAGTCAATTGCAATACCTGTTCAACAACATAAGACCGAAGCGTTGGCTCCTCCCACTAGCATTGTCACTATTCAACACCACCAACTTAGGAGTATAATGACACAGCACCATAGCACTGTTATTGTTCAACAAGACCACCTAGGAATGTGGTAGCTCCCTACCATGACCTGATTCAGATGGTCATCATAATAGTAGACTACTGTTGTGGTTGAATAACGCTGACCAAGTTCAAGGTTTCGGATGATCACAAATGTAGACCCACATTGACGTTGGATAAATAAATGTACATTGGATATCACTAATACCCGGCTGGTTCTGAAACATATTTAAACTTGCTATAGTAGTTGCTTGTTCACAAGAGTTCATTTCAGCCAGCTCAACTCGAATAAATGTCATCAAGAATACACATATTCATAGAGGTTTCCCTCCGAGTTCTCATAGGAATACACCCGTTAAATTACAGGCGTGAATCAGGAGTCGCATCAGTCCTAGATCCCATATGGATCTGTTGACCAAATCTTCGTCGGACTCGTAGCGGTTGTCTAAGCTTAGACACCCCGTGAACTTCCTAAAACTCATGTTTCTCTTATGTGTTGACTCTGAGAGATTCACGTGACCGTTCCCAGTATTGCCCCAAAACCTCATATTGATTGGCACTGGAACGAGCTGGTCCAACTGAGTTCATGGTATAACTCTAGAATCTCCCTCGTATAAACAGATCCTGAAACAAGGAGGTCGGTGAGAGTATTCGGCAACAACTGTGACCAACATGCACATAAACAACATCACATGCATCAGAACACAATATCGTAACACAATGATATAATAGATCATCAACATAGTAGATTATCTCTCCTAACAAAGAGGTTCATGCATGAGAGTGCATTATTGAGCAAGAAGATAGTCAAATAACTCTTCTGGGTAACATCTGGCCCTATAGTACCAGAGTAGTCTGTCTGACTCTGTCATAGGATCCTATTATATGGTGTTATTCCGTTCCTCCGCCTCTCCTCCTACAACAACCGTAGAATACACCTACTTATCTTTCAGTGTAGAGGTTTCATTACTGGGAGGTGTCCAGTCGGACATTTCCTCCTCCTCACTATAACTCAACAGTTAATTAATTATTTAACCAATTAATTAATTAATTAATTAATTAAATCATAATTCATTAATAACTTAACATCATTAGTAAATTACTAAACACAGCAAATGCATTTGTTCTGGGATCTCTGTCCCAGAACATGCATGACCTTTCTTAGTTGACCTCATCTATGGAAGGTCACGAATGTGCAGGTCTATCACAGGTTTGGTAGCAATCCACCTAGTAGTCTTTCCCCCAGAGATCAGCTGTGGAAAAAGAGTACCCTGCTTCCGTGGCGAGTTAGACCACGTCATCCTATTTAGAATGGCACCCAGCACCTAATCCTATAAATCTTAATGTCTCCCTTCAAGTGGATCAAGGCCTGCATATGCAACCTCCTCCCCCTAGTAGATGTTTCCCCCACTAACAGGGTCGGGTTTACAAACAAAAAAGAGAAGTAGAGCATTCACCAACATTCCGCTCATATCTCGGATCAATACAAACGCAACGGCCTCGTTTACAACGCGTCGTATCACTCTCGGTCGGGCATGCAAAATAAACAAGTAGTGACACAATTCCACAGATTATCAGTGACTACCACAATCAGGTAACTACAAAGCATTCCTATCTATATGTGTAAAAGCACTGTCACCCTCACATAGCAACCACTTTACTACACGTCCTGGTGGAAATAACACAATACCTTGATTCCAGGAATTCACAGCGCACCATCTATCTAACGCATAGATTACACACTATCTAGCTAAGCAAAGAACACGTCACTCGCTTGCTAAGGTAGATAACTCATCACAAGCTATGTAACTAATATCACACAGCCTAACTATTGTCAAGGATTCAACACAGCTCTGGCTATTCAATCAATAAACTAGCAGGTTAACACAGTTGTTAAACAAACAATGATTAGATTGCCCAAAGCACATTCACAAGTAGCAGTGTTAAATTCATAGTAAATATACTTCTCTAGCAAACAATGTGAATCTTATCGGCACAACAATGTTATTCATATTTCCTACAATAATGCCTGTTTTAAAGTACTCAACATTTACTTCTAACTACACATGCAGCAGTGGGACGCAGAGGTGTTTCCAAGGCACCAGGGCCGGGTTCTATACTGGCCAAGACCTATCGACGCGCCCTCGTCGAGCGTCCTGGGCAACAGGTCCCTTCGGGTTCTAGTTAAAGTCAGTAGGATCGCTGATTCTTCCGAAGTCGAAGAGTGCCTGCCTGTACGGCGAGGAACCACCAATCTACACACCAATAAGCCAGACATGGGACAACGGAGACTCACGCAAACCTCAGGTCCTGTATGACATCACACTGATGTTGGACAACAGGATGCCTTCATCCGACATACAGGACTTCGCGTTGGAGCTCAAGCCAACGAACACAAGCAAGCAAGCACATGCAGCAGTGTCAGCGGGAACAACCACCTGTATGAACAGTGGGCCTCTGACCCAGATAGTCACTAGCCGATCAGTAAAGCTAATTACAGATTCATACGATCGGGCAGAAAACAATCGCGTGTTGGTAACATTCATTTACGCGGACAGTGCATCGCTAAGAACAGATTCTAAGTACTTTATCATTTACCTTGCTTTTAGAGTTACTGCAATTATCAGTTGCCTTGGAGTCACGCCCTGTTTGCAAGTTGCAATAGACTCCAATTCTCGGCCGTCATGATATTCCTGCCGTGTTCGTTGACAGACGGATGGCGACTGAAACCAACTGTGCTATTGCATGAAGTTTCGAATCCTACTCGACCCCTGAGCATCTCATTTCACGGAGAATACCATATCCCCGTGTTACCTATGTGAATTGATGTCCTACGTGACTGCTAACATCACGTAAACACTCCGGATCTTTCTCTCTCGACTAGTCTAGAAATCTCTAGAAAAGACGACTTTTGCTGGGGTTTCCCCAAGCTATTTTAAGATAAGACGTTAGTCCAATCGCTTAGTCACGACCTATAGAATTTTTCGCCGAGTGAAGACACGTGACCTGGGTGGTTTCGTCACACCCATGCAACATGATCTCTCTCTCTCTCTCTCTCTCTCTCTCTCTCTCTCTCTCTCTCTCTCTCTCTCTCTTTCTCGGCCTGTCTAGTTTACCCCAGAGGAAAGGTAACACCAATACACCTGGAACAAGACCAGAAGCGGTTGGATCAGCAAAGCAATGCTCTAACTGTCCGCCTGTCGGAGCTTGATCCTAAACCAGTTTTCTCTGCTATGAAATGTAGTCTTTAGGTTGCATTTCCTCGCATTAGGTTAAGGCTTGTACTTTCCCAATTGCGCTCCTCCACCCGAAGCCATGAGTGTCGGGTTTGGTAAGCGCCGTCGAACATTCGAGGTTAACAGATAGCGGTTAGTACCGTCTACTGTCATACCCATAGCTAAGTCATATCAGACAAAAAACTGACTTAACTAGTAAATTAGAAACAGCCGAAAATGCTATGGTTTATTACGACCTTACGTTAAGGACACGCACCTAACTTAAATGGTTAAGTATGAAAGGACTCGTTTATGTGACTTCAGGCCAAATGAGCATTTGTTGCCAGACCTATATTTGTATAGACTAATGTGCAGTCCTGCCGCTTCCATGGCCTAGAGGTTAGCGACTTTTCTCCGTAATCTCGTATACTCTCGTAAGTAACATGACGACGGTGAGAATCAGCAGTGGTTCGAATCGCGTCGGTAACTTACGGGGTATGTGAGCCGGCCGCTCAGAAAGCAATGGCAAACTACTGAGCGTAATCTTGCCAAGAAATCAACAATCAGCTGAAAGATGCTGATGTTGACAGCGATGTCCTGTAAAGGATATGCAAACATTTTTTTTTAATGTGCAGTCCATGGATCATGTGGTCAACATCACACCGTCCCATGCCGTTCAAATATCAATGGCAAACTCATCATCATCATCATCATCATCATCATCATCATCATCATCATCATCATCATAATCATCATCATCATCGTCGTCGTCGTCGTCGTCATCATCATCATCATCATCATCATCATCCAGTGCCTTGCCGGCTGTGATCATGCCTCTCCATAAATTGCGATCTCAGACGGCATGGATCAGTGCGTGTGTAGACTCCAATTGAATCAATGGCGAACGCATCATCATCATCATCATCATCATCATCATCATCATCATCATCCAGTGCCTTGCCGTCTGCGATCATGCCTCTCCATAAATTGCGATCTCAGACGGCATGGATCATTGCGTGTGTAGACTCCAATTGAATCAATGGCAAACTCATCATCATCATCATCATCATCATCATCAGCATCATCATCATCCAGTGCCTTGCCAGCTGCGATCATGCCTCTCCACAAATTTCGATCTCAAACGGCATGGATCAATTCGTGTGTTGACTCCCTTCCATGCCATGAGACAAGACTGTAAAGAATCTTCTCCCTCTGTCTTCTTCTATCTATTTTCCCGCTAATCTTTCCAATTGTCACGACATGTTCTAGTTTTTGTCTTCTCATAACGTGGCCAAAAAGCCATGATGGCCTGTTTCTGATTTTTGTGATAAGTTGTCTTTGCGACTTAGCTTCTCTCAAAATGCCCTTATTGCTCATTTTCGCTGTCCAATTAACTGAGCGTAATCTTGCCAAGAGATCAACATACAGCTGAAAGATGCTGGTGTTGACAGCTAAGTCCTGTAAAGGATATGCTTAAAAAAAAAAAAAAATTATTTTCAGCATTCTTCTATAGAACCACACCTCCAAGCTTCCAGGAATACGTAACATTACCTTCTAAATCACAAACAGCTGATACATAATGGTAATGATTGCAACTTTGTGTAAAGGACATGCAACTTATGTTATAGGCGTCCTAGTCTAGTTGTAAACGTTGGCAGTGGTGAAGGTCGTCTTCTGTGTGTTCAAGCCAATGGGGTTATTTGAAATACATGTATAGGGTTTGATGACCATTGACTCGAATTCGCAGCAATGTAGTTTTAAAAAAATGAACTGGTCTCCCAAGCAGATCCACCTTAAAATGGGTAACATGACATGTCTTATGAAGTAAAAGCGGCCGGCGTGATAATAACTAGACCATTCATCGAGTGCCCATTGGTCTATACAAACACAGTATGCTGCTAGCATCACATACCCAGTACGCCTCAAGCCGCATAGAAAGGTCTTTTGCTGTCCTTGTTATCATGCCGGGAGGCAGCGATAAGCATAACATGAATTCCGTTATATAAACTTTCAAGTAAATATGCAAAGGTCTCTTCTACATGCCATCACACGCATTGGACATATCCAAAGCAATCAAATTTTGAGAAAAGATGTTTCAGTCCGTTTAACCGTTGTGTTTTCGGTAGGTTATAATTTGGGTCCTTATGGCGTATCAACTTCTGCTGGGCGTAGATAGGGCTGCGATGTCGCTTCCTGGAGTCAGTGTTTTCTGTTTGTTGGTGAGTTTGAACTTAGGTTGCTTTTCACATGTCAGGTCACACTTGTAAGGCCTGGTGTAGCTGTGTTCCTGCCCCGTCTCATGGTGTTTTTTCCCCCTTCAGGTAGTATTTTACCAGTTGTCGCACCCCCTGAGGTTCCATCTATTTCCCCGTCTTGGTCTGTCTTCGAATCTTCTTGGTCTTCTCTGGTATCCCGTGTCGTGGACGCCTTGAAAGCTTGATCTTGGTGGCGAGTAATCTCTTCTCCTGTCCACCGTTTATTCTTGGTCGCTGTCGTTTTGGTTTTCTTCCTTCTCTTCTACTTCCTCTTCTGCTGCTTCCTCTTCTGTCTGGGACTTGATATCTTCTGTTTCTGATGTTTCTTTCTTTGTCTTGTGCTGTTCCATCTGTTCTCTTTCTTCCTGAATCTTTTTAAGAACCTCTTCCGTCTCAGCTTTGATTGCATCCATTCGAGGACATCCTATTCAACCTTCTGCTGTACTGGAGGAGAAAAACAGAGACCAGACACAAGAGTCACAAATAAAAGTCCTTCAGCACATCCTGGATGAATTGGGCATACGGTCTTAGACCCATATTTATATAGACAATGGGCACTCAGTGGGTAATGTGGTCGTTCCCACGCCGGCGCCCTTTACTTCCCATGGCATCTCCTGGTATCCGTTATAAGCGGGTCTGACCTGGTAATATACAATGTTAATATACACATAAATGGGAATATTCTTAAACAAGTGAATCGATACAATTATCTCGGAACAGTCGTAACATCTGATAGGAGACTCCTTTAAGAGATTAAAACAAGAATTGCCATTGCGAAGATAGCCTTTTCGCAAGATAGAAAATGTAGTACGCAATAAAAAGATGTTATTTCAACGAGAAAAAGAGTGTTGACCCGTGTTACATAGAACCTGTACTTTTGTATGGATGTGAAGTGTGGACCATGGGCAGACAAGCTGAGAAACATCTAATGGCTGTGGAAATGTGGTTTTTGAGGAAAATGCCAAGAATACCATGGACAGACAGAAAAACCAAAACCAAGTCCTACAAGCAACAAATGAAAACCCTAAACTGATTACAGGAAGTTATGTAAACAGTCACAATATTTTTGGACACTTTATGAGAAGAAATAAATTGGAGAACTTGGTGACAACTGGCAAGATCAAGGGGAGGAGAACAATGGGAAGACAAAGAAGTAAGTACCCGGATGGCTTGCCCATGTGGTATGGTCAAGACAAGAACACTGAGCTGATCCACGGCTCTGGTGATCGTCTGAGATGGCGAAACATGACCTGGAAAACAAAGTCAATGTTAAACATTCTGTCCGGATGGGGATTCAAACCCATGACCACATAGGCGACCACCCAGCGTCTAGCCACTACGCTACCTCGGCTGCCTGAAAAACAAAATGATTTAAAATAAAAGTCGCGTACATTCTCAGAAGCAACAAATGAATCCATTTGAGCACAATGACTCACGGAGTGAGTAACGCCACACGCGGATTACAAATATGGGCACACATTAATGACAGGGGCGATGAGTAAAAGAACTGGACACTCAAACATATCAAGTTATCACTTATAATTCATTCATCGTCTTTCCTCGTCAGTCGTGGAAACGACATGTGTAGCGCTGGGTCGTGATTTACACCAAAATTACAATATATGCTGAATTCCACTGGTTCACATTCCTAGAAACCTAGTAGGAAAAATTAGCGAGCACTTTAGTTGAGTTGAATTGAGCTGAGCTAAGAACCGACATCAATGCACTCAGGACATTCTCATACGCGCTCCGTCCCCTCGTTCACCAGCCAGCGAAGAGTCATACTACTAATCGTTCTCACTTTTTTTTCCTTTTCCATTCTCTCTTATCCTTTTCTCCTCCGTTTCATTTCCTCCCCGCTGGCTGTTGTAAAAGGTATCGAGCACAAAGCACGCATCCCGTTGCTCCGGCGATAAATCTTTTTATTTTTTTATAGTTCGATTTTCCATAGTTTTATTATATTTTCATATTCTTATTTCCCATAATTTATTTTCCATAGTGTTATTTTAAATAGTTGTATGTTCCATAATTATATTAGGGACATTCATTTGAAACCCGTTCCAATGGCTTTATTACAAAAGCATGAAAGAAACATTAACAGGTGTGATAGAATTAAACAAATAATTCATTTTGAATAAATTATGCACCATGGGTTGGTCAGAAGAAGTCGCCGTAGGCATTCAGGCAAGCATCCCATTGCTTGGGTAGGTGGCGAATGCCGTCCGCAAAAAAATGATTGTGGTTGCTCACTGAACCAAGTGTTTACCAGATTCATTACGTCTGCATCTGTGTGAAATCGTTGCCCCTTGAGAGCATTTTTTAGAGGTCCGAACAAATGAAAATCACATGGTGACAAATCAGGACTATAGGCTGGATGGTGCAGAATTTCCCATTTCTTCCTTGCTAATGCTTCCTGCACAATCGTTGCGACATGCAGACGGCCATTATTGTGCCACAAAATCACACCGCGAGAAAGCATGCCGGGTCGTTTATTCTTGATGGCTTTTTGCAGCTTGTCTAGTGTTTGCAAGGAATGGGTAGAGTTGGTGTTGACACCGGGTTCTTTAAAGTCGGCCAACAATAGCCCTTCATGGTCAGAAAATGCGCTCAGCATAACCTTACCAGCGGAAACCTGTAACTTGATTTTTTTGGCTTTTGGTGATCCAGCATACTTCCATTGCATGCTTTCTCTTTTGTTGCTCGGCTCAAAGTAGTGACACCATGATTCATCGGCTGCCACAATGCGGAAGATAAATGCATCACCCTCCACTCTGTAACGCAGCAAGTGGTTCAAACACCATCCCATGCGTTCCTCTTTTTGGTGGTCGGTCAACATCCGTGGTATCCACTGTGAACACACCTTCCGATATTGCAGTTTCTTACGAACGACCTTTTGAATTGTCCCAATTGACACATCAAATTATTTCGCTAGTGATTGTATGCTTCGACAACGGTTCATCAGTACTGCTGCATCAATTTTGGCGATGGTTTTTTTTTTTCTGTTGCAACAATATGCGCTTGACCCGGCCGTCGAAGATCTGTCGTGAACTGACGTCCGTTCCAAAACATTCGTGCCCAGTCTGTCACTGTTGTCTTCGACACACATGTGCTACCGTACGCTATCTGCATTCTTTGATGAATGTCTACTTAGCCACAAGACATCCTTCGAATGAAAGAAACTGTATCACTGCTCTTTGAGCTTCTTTGGACGGATTTTGGATCAACCCGGCCATTTTTTCAACGGTCAGAAACAGAACCTATGCATCATGGAACGATAAGCACGTGCTCTTCTATTCATTGGTCAGTACTTATCTCATGACTATGACATGATCGTGTTCAACGTACGCAATTACGCGCGGTGCGGCTCGAACGGATTTCAAATGAACGCCCCTTATATTTTCCACAGTTTTATATTCCATAGTTTTATTTTCCATAGTTTTCCATAGTTAGTTGCATGTCCTTTACAGGACGTAGCAATCAACCCCAACATTTTTGGCTGTTCGTGATTCCTGGACAAGTTTACGTTCAGTAGTTTGCCATTGCTTTGTGAACGGCTGGCGCCCATACCATTTCATTAAAAACTGAAACTGCTGTGATTCGAACGCAGGTATTTGGGGTTACGAGCTGCGCCCGTAATCCTTTTGAGCGCTTTATCGAAACTAATAGGGAACTATTATGGCCGGCTCCCTGGCCGAGGAGTTAGCAACTTTCTCCGTAATCCCGAATACTCTCGTGGTTGACGTGAGTGCACGAGAATTGGAAGCGGTTCGAGTCGCACCAGTGACTTATGAGAGTATGGAGCCGGTCGCTCAGAAAGTTGTGGTGTGCTGATAAGCGTAATCTAGCCTAGGAATCAACATACAGCTGAAAGATGCTGATGTTGACCGCAATATCCTGAAACAGGATGGAAACGCGGAAAAAAATAGGGAACTACGTGATAATGCATGAGCACGGTGGGACGCGGGTTCGACGACCGGGCTCGTTGCCTGCTAACGAAAGGGAAACATATTCCTCCACGCATTCAGGCCTATAAAATGTGATGGCTCTATCACAACAATGACACGATAGAGGGATCCAAGATGTGATAGGTAGTTTACACATGACAGCAACTAATCTAACACCAGAACTTCAATCCACTGATAGTCATCAGACGCGTTGATCGGTTAAGACCAATTCAACCACAACAGGTAAGTAACCTTTATATGTAGTTTCATGTAGTGTTTTAATGTAGTTGTGTCGGTTTATGTTTATTTTTTTTATGCTGGCGAAGGCGTTAGCCTCAACGTCCATTTTGTTTCTTCTAATCGTGCTCACAATCTACTTCTCGGGTTTTTGGTGATTCGTTCAGCAAACAGGTGTAGGGCATTTGGCTTATTATAAAGATTGATTTCGAAATAATATTATGGGGTTGAGGTTCAGCACAAGACAGGCCACTGAATGATTACGCTATATATAGTTTTGAAAGACAATCAATGTAAATAAAATAAAGAAGTGACTCCATAACTCACTTGAATAAATATATACAAGGGGGTTTCAAATGAAAACCTTAAATGTGTGATATACATTACAATAACCACCCCCATTGTCCTGTAACCTGTCAATATTGTCGTTAAGGATGTCATGAGATGCGCCAAAGAGGAGCAGCGTTTCTCTTATCCGCTTTCTGGTTAGTGAAGGGGTGAAGCCTATATAAATTCATCGGCGAATGAAAGTCAAGTATTGTGATGCATGCCTGTTAGTCCAGCAAGCGTATGAGTGGAGTAGGAAGTTTCGACCACCAATCAAATCCAAACCACGTAGACTTCTGAGTAAAGATGCCTTTTTGCAACATGACAATGCTCGACCTCAAACGGCCGTGCAACAGTTGAAACCATCGACGACCTCCACTTTCAATGTGTACATCACTCGCCAGACTTAGACCCACGTGATTTCCACCTGCTTGGACAATCATCATCATCATCATCATCATCATCATCATCATCATCATCATCATCATCATCATCATCATCATCATCATCATCATCATCAAGAGCCATGCCAGCTGGCGTAGGCGCTTATGTCTCTCCACATATCTCGGTCTTAGGTGTTCTGGATCATGTCTACTGCTGACATTCCTCCATGCCACCGTTTCATTCCACCCAGCATCCAACCTCCACCCCCACCACCACCCCCCCCCCCCCCCAAAAAAAAAAATAAAATAATAAAATAAAATAAAAACACAAACATTTAAGGTGTTCATTTGAAGCCCCCTAGCATGATTGATAGCTTACACATGGCAGTAACAGATGTAGGGTATTTGGCTTATAATAGCGACTGATGTCGAAATAATGTTATGGGGGTGAGGTTCAGCGCAAGAGAGACCACTGAATGGTGATGCCAAATGACACGGACAGATACAGGCAGCCAGGCAGTCGACGACAATCAGACAGACGGGTGTCTTCTGGTTTTGAATGGCAATCGATGTAATTAAAATACGCCTGACAAAATACATTTTAGCGTTCGACCGCTTTGAACTCAAGCGTAATCAATACACATGCTACAACTTCTTTTGCATCGCACTGAAGAAAAGGAATTAAACTCCGGTCTTTAATATGAAAAAAGAACTTCGAATCCGTAAATAAACATTCAAATATTGTCCATATCCCATAGTTGTGGGTTGATGTGGATGATAGACCTGGCCAATGAAGACACATGTTTTAGGAATGTCTAGTTGGTAATGTGTCGAATTACACTTGTTCCTACAGCGAGGTGCTGTCGTCATTTAGAGATGACAGGTTTGAATTCCGGTCGGTAACTATATCTGTCAATTTAAATGTTGTCTAAGTGTGTCCTCTAATCCCTGCTTCTTTCATCTGCTGCTACGAGCGCCAAACAATACATGCGTGTTTATTTATGAACTGTCTTAGTGGCTTCAAAGGGTTCTACAACTGATATTTATGTGATTCCGTAAATACACGGTAAAACTACTGGGACAGAAATCTTGAGTACCCCCTGCTGGCGACGCCCTTGAAATCACATCGTCAATGTTGTTTAATTACGTAGATTTCCTTTTGACTTCACTGGGTGTTTTATAGTGGTGAGTTGTAATAGGGGAATCCTCCCCCCTCCCACACGGGATACCAGCTTGCATTTAGACAGTAATTCATGCATGGGATGTATGAACTCAATCATTGCTCCCCATCAATAAATAGACATCAAGTCAAGAGGCGATGCTGGCTGAGAGGTTATAATGTCCGAAATTTGCTCAGAAGTGCCGGGTTAGAATCCCAGTGCTCGGCGCTTTTACAAGAACCATCAGTTTTTAATAGTATCATACGCCCTCCCCCCTCCGCCCCTGATCTCTCGTGTATTTTTTTTCCATATCCTTTTTACAGGACATCGCAGCCAACATCAGTAACTCTGTCGCTGTGATCTCTTGGCAAGTTTACGTTCATTACTTTACCATTGCTTTCTGAACGACCGGCACCGATACCAACGCGAAACCAGCGCAACGCGTTCTGCTGCCAAATCGCGCACAGCTGTGTTTCGAACGCGGGTATACGGGATTCCGAACCGCGTCGGCAACCCTTTCGCCACGGAGAGCGGCTATGGGGGTATTAAGAGGTCTTTTTACTCCAAATGTGAGTGAAGTGTATACGTCTATAAGAGTTTGTAGTAGGGTTAACCTTGCCATAAAGACTGTCAGTTATAACGTGAACTAACTGGTTTTCCGTAATAATTTAACAACTGCCTGGGACAAAATGGATTGAATATCACTCACAAATTATGGAATAGACCATCGACGTTTTCTTTAAATGTGAATAAGTGAACAACATAACATTATACTGGAGTTTGACGGCAGGAGGTCTATCGTCTTTCTAAAACACTCCAAACTTATTGTAATGATTGAGTCAGATGGCCAGACAGCACTGTAGCACATTATAGCTAGGAATTTGTAGCGTTTAAAATCTTCGGAAAGCGAATAAATAACATGATTACCCAATCATTTCTGAAATGGAAACATCCAGGACAAAAATAGCTGCACACTTAAAGGGGATATAACCGGCAAAAAAAAAGGGTAGATAACACGGAATGGGGATGTATGTTTTGTGGGAGTAGTTATGATAAGGCAGATCCGTATTTTCCAGTACTGATGTTTGGTAAAAGTAGTATTTAGTTGCATGTGCTTTACAGGGATGATGTTTGGTAAAAGTAGTAGTTAGTTAGTTACATGTGCTTTACATGACTGATATTTGGTTAAAGTAGTTAATTATTTGCCCGTCTCCGTGGCGAAGAAATTATGGACGCGGTTCGTAATCCCGCTTACCCGCTTTCGAAACACAGCTACACGTGATTTGGTACCAGACCGCGTAGTGCTGGGTTTTAACGAATTTATATGGGAGCCGGTCGTTCAGAAAGCAATGGCAAACTACTGAACGTAAACTCGCCAAGACATCAACAACAGCAGTAAAAGGCTGGTGTTGAGAGCGATATCCTGTAAAAAAAAGGGGGATATGCAAAAAAAAAAAAAAAAAAAAAAGCACGAAAACGTTAGTTAGTTGCATGTTCTTTACAGTACTGATATTTGGTAAAAGTAGTAGTTAGTTGCATCCGCTTTACAAGAATGATATTTGGCAAAAGTAGATGTTAGTTAATTGCATGTGCTTTATAGGATTGATATTTGGTAAAAGTAGTTGTTAGTTAGTTGAATATGGTTTACAGACCTGATATTTAGCAAAATTAGTTGCTAGTTAATGTACTTGACAGGACTGATATTTGGTAAAAATAGTTTTTAGTTAGTTGGATGTGCTTTGCAGGACGTTCCACTCCACCACAACGTATTTTGATTGTTTGTGATTCTCTAAGCAATGTTCATTCAATGGTTCTCCATTGCTTTCTGAGCTGCCGACGCCTCACACCATCGAAATCAACGTTATTCGATCTGCTTCCAAATGACCTGCAGCTAGTTTCGATCCCTGAACTTGTTATGATGAGGCACTAAGACACTTCTTGTCTCACTACCGCCTGAGGCATAGCACCTGGTGGCTAGAAGTAGTAGAGTTGTCCAGAGAATCTGAAGGAAATATATTTTGGGGCTCGCTGGCTTTGCACTCAAGGGTATTCCATTCATACTACTTCTAGTAGTGCTGAACTGAATTTAACACGTAGATTAGCTTTCCCTAATAGCAGTGTCCCTCGCCATCAGACGAACCCATTCCGAATTCAGAGGTACTTGTGATTTACATCCGCAAGTCAAGGACGAGAAGTTAGCATTTTAGTCCAACTGTCGGGTGTAGGGGTTGAACCCCTTACCTCGGCATCAGCACACCTGATGTTTAAGAACAAGCGTTCTTATCCATTCGGCCATGCTTACACCTATAGGAAATAAAAACTGTTAGCTGTGTGTAACTCTTGCACAAAAGTGAGGTACTAAATACTGACACAGTGTGTGTGTGTGTGTGTGTGTGTGTGTGAGTGTGTGTGTGTGTGAGTGTGTGTGTGTGTGTGTGAGTGAGTGTGTGTGTGTGTGAGGGGGGCGGATTTTCTGGACAACTCTACTACTTCAAGCGTTGGT